>JABJVR010021994.1:0-38343 GCA_025773905.1 Chitala chitala
TGTGAGAGAGAGAGAGAGAGAGAGAGAGAGAGAAACTTTCTGCATAGGCATGTTAGATAACTGATAATTACTTTATTATGTATGAATAATAATGTCCGTACCTGATTTATGTTCTTACAGAATTTGACGTTAGACTTTTTGACAACGACTGTTTATTTTTCAGCCAATGATTTTTAAATACCAGTACAAAAATTTTCACTTTTTTAAAAATTCTTACTATTACCACAAAGGAGCTCACACATTCTACATGAAGCATTTAAAAAAAAAAAAAAAAAACATCCATCATTTAAGTACCTTTTGTTTTCCTTTTTACATGCATAGCTGCAAACGCATAGGGAGTCCTTTAAAAATTGCCTTTAAGTATAAATTGCCTCATTAATTGTGCTTTTCCAGTGAGGAAACCAAGGGTCTTGTTTCGTTTCTGTATTGTGGATTTAAATGACAGACCTTTTTCTGTTCCACATGTTGTCTGCGTATGACAGATAACAGGGAGCACCATTCAGTGTGAAAGTGCAGAATGGAATGCCAAACAGTAAACAGAATGATCATCTATCCTGCACATATCCTCTCTTTGATGTTTTGTGTTTTCATAAGGTCTAATTAAGGCACTCCAGCTTAATATTTATCATTCTTTTGTGGCCTTTCTATTTTGTGACTGCATGGAGTTAGTTGCTGGTGTTCATAATTTCCTAAAACAGGATTTTAAAATTTTCAGTAAATTAGCAAAGAACATTTTAAAGAAAACTGGTAAGGACAATGTATTGTTATCCTTAGACGAACAAAAAAAAAATGTATATGTATGTCATGCTCCAGCCTGTCATGCCTCCTTGTGCCCTCTAGGTGTAATGCTATGATGTTTCATCGTCTTTATGAAGCAGGGCTCCTCTCAGCTCCTTGACCTTGCGTCTTCTAAATATGATTCAGCGCGGTTAATATTTTAAAGTCTTTTGACAGGCAGAATAAAGTCAAATATCTGCAAGGAAGACAAGCCGCGATGCAGGACCGTGTCTCCTAGGTAAATGATTAAACAGTGAGGAGGTGGCAAATTGACCTACATAGAGCCCTACAGTATTAAGGTTCCCTCTAAATATCCAACACTGTGTGTAAACAATGCTTTGAGAAGAAATGCCTTTAAGAGATCCAATGAAAAAAAAATACACTAAGGATTACTGTACGTATGAAACGACGTTGTATTAGTAGCCATAGTTTATAATTGTTCCCCTTTGCAATACAAAGGCAGCCTTTGAATTTATTTTTGGATTGATGGTGTAAGGGAAAGACAAAACATATTTCAGAATTAACGGTGAAGCCATGATTGATCTGCAAAAGTTATGAAGGATTTTTAAGAATGGCACTGGGTTTCAGGGCTATCACAGCCACCTCACACATGGGATTGAATCTGGCTCTTGGCATCGTGCGTTTGGAATTTGCATGTTCTAACTGCGTGCGTGGGTTTCCTTCAGGTTCTCTGGTTTCCTTCCTGCAGTCCAAAGACATGCAGGTCAAGTGGAATGGGAAATCTAACTTGCCCTTTGTGTATGGGTCTCTATGCCTTGCAATAGGTGTGTAGCCTGTCAAAGGTGTGTCCTGCCTTGTGTTATACAAAGATAAAGGTTTGGAAGCTATTAAAACTTTAAGCGTTTTGCACTTTCCAGCATGCATAATGTTTTGTAAAGATGTTCTTGTCTTCAGCTGTTTGGTCAACAGATCCACACAGCCTGTGTAAGCTTGGCTGAATCAGAACACCCAAACACTATGTTGTATTCAAAAAAACATTAACTCGCAAAACCACAAAGGAGTTGGGACAGAAACAGATGCTCATGTACATTCACGTACATACATATACGTACGTCTTTACACACCATAACCGTGTTCATTACTAAAATCACTTGATCTCTAATTTTAATGCAGCCCTGAATATGTGATCTAAATGCCTTACAGTTCAGTTTGTCTTTGATTTCTGTGTAAGAAATGACTTCTTTTGATAGATTCGTGTGTTTTCTTTTGATATATTCCAGGGCTGGAGCATTCTTGACACGTGTGTGTAGTCTGTTCTGAAACACCTGAAACGTGATATGACAGACAAGGTGTTTTATAATAAATTATGAAACAAAAAATAAGTAATACTATAGAAATATAGGACCAAGAATGACATGAAAATAAGTGCTGAAATGCATACAGCATTTACCAATGACAGATGTAACAGTGTTTTTAAAAATGCACTACAAATGTGGAACATTTAATATGGTGAAAATCAGTTTTCACATGCTCTGTTTTTCACGTCGTATTTCAACAATTAATAACTCCCTGTTCCCATTGTCATGGAAACACGTATACGACATGCTTCGGTGCTGTAACCGATTGCTGGTTTTCGGGTTTAGGAAACTTTTTCCCACAATTATGTTGACTTGATCCAAAAGGGACAAGCTAAAAGTGTAGCGTCTAGTCCGGAGTCTAGTGCCAAAATATTTCCCATGAGCGCTGATGAAAAATTAATGTGTTTGGAACCACTTCCCCAAGAGTTAACATGTATCCAGAGTCACAGGAATGTGAAATAATGAGCAGGGGGAAGGCGGTGGTCTGGATGTGCCTAAGGAGGGTAAGAAAAAGGAAAGGGTGTCTAATTAATCACAAAGCTTCAAAAGCCCTCACTGTAATCAGACAAAGCTTCATGGTAAATGTACAGAGTACTATAGACCATCTGTCACACAGCTTTTTCCAGTCTACAAAGTTTGAACTGACAATTTGAAACTTTGAAACCTTATCACAAACTGTAGTCCTCACCTAAGTTGTGATGCCCTTAACTGCAAGGATTGGTGGATTCTCTGGCCTTTCAAATGCATAGAATTGCTCTATTTTCATCCTGCTCTCGAGTTAAAAGTGCTATTGAACTTTATCACAAGGGACTGAGAGTACTGTTAGGCCCCAGAGGATGAGGATTGGTTATGAAGAGGACCACCAACCAACGCTTCTGTAGGAAATGCTGCAGAAGAGAGCGAAATGTGTGTGAAATGTTTTTGAAATACCACAAAAACGTTTCTGTACTTTCTTGGAGGCAAATAGTGTACTTGGTATGAATTGGTCGATTCAAATAGGCACTTATAGTGTGTCACCGTGGTTCATTGCACCGTGGTTTATCAATATACAATCAGCGTTCACAGACAGTGTAGAAGCATGTAAAAAAATATACAGGTATAATAAGTAAATTATATTAAATAGCATGTAAGATTAGACAGTAATGGGGTCACTTGTCATGTAAGGTCAGTGGACATTGTGTAGTCTGTAAATTTGGATGCCATTTCTTGACAATCCAGGAGCACCGTGATAATGAAGGTGTCTGATGAAGTGATCTTCAGTAAACGCTTCTCAGGCCCAGGCATATTGTGTTTAATTAAGATCGTCTGGATTACAATGTGAAAACGCATCCAAAAATGCCAAAAGCACTAGCTCACGTCACTTCAATTAATTTTAATCTACAAAATTAAAAAACGAGTGAAAAAATTTAAGACAGCATAGCCATTCATACTTCACAGTATGTGTTACAGACAACCGAAGGTGATAAATATCCATTGGTCATATTTTCAGTATATTTTTACTTTTTTGTTTAAGTATGTCAATTAATATGTAACTACAAAGAGACTAAGCGCATTAGTCATTAATAAGTACGCACAAACGTTTGCTTAGAGAGGGCATAAATGGTGCTTTTGAATAGGAGTAGGTAAGCCACTAGTTATAGTAACATTACATTTAATTTAGAATAATTACATTTGTAATCTGAAATATATACACTAGCTCCTTTGCTCATTGAATTTTTGAAAACTGTGTTTTTGTACAAAAAGATAAAGTGAGATCAAAGAAATGTTTGCTGAAACTTTGTGACTGAATGCAACATGATCATATCTCATAAATTTCTCATCAGCTACCTGACCCCCCATGGCTGTGAAGATAAAACACCCCCCCCCCCCGCCCATCCCCATTATCTGTTAAACTCTGAAGGGAAAGTGAGGGAGCTTTATTCTGCTTTGCACAAATGCCAGAATAATTTGGGGACCTCATTTATATTTGTTTGACAGGCATGCTCGCAGAAGTGCTTCTGAAAACAAAAGGCACAAGACAGCTCTTCCTCAGAAATCGCCTTGCAAATATTGATTTTTTTTTTTCCCAGCCTTCTGTGTAATATTTCACTCGAGGCTCAGCAGCTGTTGCTGTTGTAAATCTTGTGCTTTTAATGAGAATTATAGAAACAAATTATTTTTCATGAGGGAGTACAAAAAGGGTAAATATGAACAACTGTGCATGTGTGTGTATGTGTGTGCGTGTGCAGAACTGCATATATACTCTAATCTTATAAAGTGTGTTTCACTGGATGTGCATGTGTATAATGCATGGTGTATGTGCTTGTAAATGTGTGTGTATATTATTGCACATGCAGTCTCTGAAATCAAGCAAGCACTGTGAACCACTCAGTATCCTCCCAGAATAAGGCATGCAAGTTTAAGAGGCATATCTGAATGTCACTAATAAAGTGTGAGTTAAAACCTTAAAGTCATTCTGGGGGCGAGATTTTTATAGATCACCAAAAACAGGCTGACCAACCCACTGTGTCCATTACACGAAAGCCACAGTGTGCAGCTGGAAGTTCGGCTGTAATGAAAGACTGAGGCGTAATGAAAAAGGCCAAAGGTGAAAAGCCTCCTCCAGCAGGACGCATTCTGGTGCTGGTCCACGTCCAGACGGGGCTGTTCTCTGACCCGTGGCGCTGGTGGACGGCGCCGGACACAGCCTGCTTCACGCCGGTGCCCGACCGGTGAACGCGGTGCTCCAGAATTTAGAATGTGCTTCAGCCGTGCCACCTGCAGCTTCTGCATTTTAAAGGCTGAAGCCTTAGAAGTCACACAGATGGGCTGGGAAGCCACAGAGAGCACTGCGGGCTTCAGAGCGAGCCTTGAACCCAAGTCAAACCAGGGCCGTCCAGCAACATCTGCAGGTTTGCACATTTGCGTCTATTTCTCTTGTACAGGTCATAGCACTTGGCATCTGTTGTTTTGTAAAGTGACCCATTTCCAGGCACACAGAATTACTCTATGCAGGCAATGAACTGATTTATAATTAATTGCACCGGAAGACGTGAACAACAACCGCCTGTCCAGCCAAAATGCAGACACAACATATTAATATTTCCATCAATTGTATAATCAATAACATAACTTTCCATACTTGTCATGCATGGCTTAAACTGCCAAACTCAGTGCCGGAATATTCTGTCACGTATGTGGCACGGCTGTCCAGCATACAGTCTGCGTTGTCACATCATTTAGTGCACCGAAGTCACTGTGTATATCCATGTACTTGTACATTTAAATATATTTTAAGGTATATATGCTTTTATAGTAAAGTTATTGTTATATACTGTGTATGCCAGTGTACTATATAGTCACCAAGGTCTGAATTGCTTTTCTTTGAGACGCTCTGGAGATGATGGGACAAGCAAACGGGAAGACAGAATGTAGCCTTAAGTGTGGCTTGGAGCATGCCTGATTCAAATGCTATGCAAAATGATTTTGACAAAACCAACAGTATCAATGGGGTCAGATTAGTACGTTATTATCTACATTCAGAGCACAGGAAAGAACCTTATGTAACTGCCTCCTCTAGTAAGGTCTGGCGTCATCTACAGCACAGGAGGGAGAGGGCAGATTGCTCAGGACACTGTGGGTGTAATTTTGTTACTTGTCAGAGGATCACTTTGCCAGTCGCTGGCCTACTAGCTGTTCTAGCCCTGTCTGAGTGTCTAATGGGCTCTCCTCTTGAGTTAAGGTATTCCAAAAAACAGCATTGTTAATTCAGATGAGTAATGTTTGGTTTGTATGTACAACTTGAAACGTTTTGCTTTCCAAGAAGGCTGTATATGCACAACACAGAAGCCGTTTGAGCGATAGATTAAGCCTTGTGATTCCAAGTGATACAGATTATCACCATGGGGCAATGCCGTTGTCATAGAGAACTTGAGCAGGAAGTACACTACGAAAAAGAAGGTAGGTGTTTACCTCAGGCCCCTGCAAGCCCAGCTTTTCGCATTCCTTTAGCAATCACGGTGAGACCACTGCCATGTTTTTTCATTTCAGAGTAGGACTCAGCCCTGAGTTAAGGCAGGAGATAAGTTTAATAGGCAACTAAATTTGAAAGACATTCACAACTCTAAAAGAGCTGAACACAAAGAACAAACAACACAGGTAGAATGTCATTTACGCAATATAACAAAAATGCAGTCAAGGACGGGATCAAACTCGGTGAAATAAAAGCCTAAACAAGCAAGAAATGAAGTCATTCAGGTGTAACACAATGAGGGCACGGAGCCTCTAACAAGGCTGGTGAAAAACAGTTTACAGGGCAAACCCTTAAAATAGCAAGTTTTTATATACCAATCCTTCTTCCTAAGCTTGTAGTCCAAATAAGCTAAGTCACCCCAATAAAATGCTTTATGTAAATTTATACATAACACACAGACTGTATCAATATCTTCACATTAAGATCCAGGAACAGAAGGAACAATGTAAATTCAATAGCTGAAAAACCAGAAAGACCCAGTAAATCAACAGCCTTCTGCATGTGTTGTGTGGGCAGCAGAGTACTTCCAGATTCAAGAGGTTGGTAGGTCATGTGGTTTATCACATAGGTCATGTCGAGCAAAGAAACAAGTCTCTGTCCTCTTCCCTCACAGAGCTCGAGCAGTCATTAATGAACACAGATGGGTGCGTCTGAAGATCCTGGATTTGCTGCCATCTTCCTTCCAGTGGCTGAAACTCCTTAAAGTGTTTGTTTTGGTGTGGGGGTAGTTGCTGCACGGCACTGAGAAAACAGTTTGCAGGAAAAAAAAAAATGCTTCTGGAACAAAGTGAGCAAAATTATCTCATTACAACGAACAATCCTCATTTAGATAATCAGTAAGACAACGTTCGTGAAACAGATCAAACAGCAAGATTACAGCCTCTTTGCATCTCCAAAAGCAAATGTTTTAATTTAAATAAAGATGAATAAAAATCTGTAGGGGGGCTATAACACATCACCAACCCTGCCAAACACTGAACATGGAAACTCATGTTCAAAAGAGGCCCGAGTACTTACAACCTGTTAGGTGAATTAAACATCTGATTCATCTTCTCTGTTTAACATTTGATAAGAAGGAAGGGCGATGTTCCACCAAACAGTTGTGGTAAAAGCCTTGTATATCTTAAATAAATGTATACTACTCATCTGAAAATTACATCCTAGCTAATCCTGAATGTTTTTACATCTGTTTCTTGTGAGATTCAGACAAACATAGTTAATAAGCAGTCTGGTTGCTCAATGGGTAGAACATCAGGCTGGGATGTGGAAGTATTCCAGTTCGAAACCCAGTCCAACCAGGCATGTTCATTAGCAAGATGCTCAGCGTTTGCTCCCTGGGTGCTGCATGTGATTAGCTGCCCTCTGCCCCCCAGGGGATGGGTAGAATGCAGAGAAGTAACTTCCTTATGGGATTAATAAAGTACTATACATTTTTTTTATAAATACAAAAGACAAAAATTGTTCTCCACAAATCAATTTTCTACATGCCTCTGAGCTCTAAACCTGAAATGCATGAAACGCTCCTGCTCTGTCCGGTGCGCCTGCCTCTTCTCACAAATCGCTGCACATCATCGTGCTCCTCACCACGGAGCCAGCAACCCCGCAGTGCCACACCTTACGCAGTGTCAGCGTTTCTTAACTTGTTTTTTTTTTCATGGATCCAGAGTTACTTACTTGCATAGAAAGCTAATCAGATGAAATGAAAGAATGGTAAAATTGCTGCTGCTAATGTGACCTGCTTCCTAAATAGGGCCCTGGTTTCCTTGGGCAGACGCTGGCATTTCAGAGGAGACCTTGTTATTCTGTCATCATTAGCCTTTGGCCAGCTTTAACTGATACAGAACCAGGTTGCAGATGTTTAATCGCACTAGAATATAAATGAGCATTGTTTTCAGCAGAGTATAGTAAAAGTCAAAGTTACAAGTGTATTTAAATGTGAGGGACAAATGCTTAGTTTTTCTACTTCTTTGATATGCAGTGGGGTCCAATAGTCTGACACCACTAATGAAAATGCATGTACTTGGCACAGTTTTCAAACCGAATACAGAATCTTCCATTGTAAATCAAATTATCAGCTGAGCAACTTGAGTGCAAAGTTGAATTTTTGAAAAACTTTTCTTAATTTCTTAGTATTCGGTGGATGGGCTGGCAAAGACCGTACAAGTTTGTGAAAACATACAAAATGAGTAGATCAGATCCATCTTCTAAACATTTGCTACATCTAACAGTTGCATTTTTCATTGACTGAGCTTCCGGGACCCTTGCAGTGCACAACAAAAGAATGGCTAGCATGGAAAAATGGCTTGAGCCAAGCCAGGTCCAATGAATGAAATGAATAAAGCAGGAAATAGCATAAATGGGGAGATAAAGGAGGAAATGCAAAAACGCACAAACTGTGAGGGACACCCAAACAATGAGGCCAGTTCAGAATTCTAGGAACAGAATAGGTCAACTACAGCACACTAGACAAAGAATACTATGACTGGATCCTGTTACAAGAATTAAAGCCTAAATGTTGAACCCAAGATTGAGCCCTGCTGGAATATAGGATCGATTTTACACGTATAAACTCAGCAGAAGCCCCATGAGAAGACAATAACAGGGTCAGCCCTAACAGCCATGTTTTGATCGAACAATCAGTAAAATGGGGCAAAAATAAAGGAAGTGCCGCTAATATACTTTGAGCTCAATAGCCATTGCCAGGCAGCCAGCGACTTTCTACTTTGTCTCACTGTCTTTTAATTGGAGCTAAAACAAAAGCGCATTCGCAGTGATTTACAGTAATTGCATCTGTAGTTTTCCGCTTGTCAGGAGTGAGGTGCGGAGTGTTTTCACTGCCGTTCGTGGTGCGGATAAATTTAATCCCTACTGCTTTTCTGTCCATTTGATTTGTCTTGCCTGTGATCTCTTTATCAACTTTACCCCCCCCCCCCCAGCACCCTTCCCGGCCTTGGCCATTGTGTCTTGTGTACTCTGGAAAGATGAAAAACTTCAAGTGAAAGTAGGAACACGGTATAAAAGGTTGGCATGAACCCTAACTGTGTTATTATCTGCCATTTTGAGAGTTTTTAGAGTGACATTTGTGTGAAAAAACTGTTTAGCTCTCGGAGCAAACAGTGCGTCTCCTTCTGTTCTTACCTGCACCATGGTGTTTGGGCTCTGCTCGTTTTAAATAATTTATTTGTGGAAACCGCACACTGCGTACCACAGCAGCTGTCTTCCTCGACCCCTTCCTGCGTCAAGCTTAACCTTCTAATGCTTCTCAGCGGCACCGGCAGTCATCAAAACGCTCAGGAACAGTGTTCAGAAAGAGGAACACAGTATCAGATTACTCTCCTCTGGGTTTATCTGAGCAGAGATTAGTCTGACTTTGGCTTCGTGCACGGGGCTGTTTATTTCACATGTGTGTGCCTGTCCTATGGAAATGTGCGCTGGTACATTGAGAAGGGTTTAGAGGGAATGATTCACTTTGCTGTATTTATGTAGTCATAAAACTGACATTATGCAGCACTGGCTAAATTCTACGTTTTGACAGTAAATAGTTAGTTTGATATACATATAGGTACACTAGCAGCAGAAGTCAAAGAGCTGATTCTCTATGAAAGAATATATATATTACATATATATATTCTTTCATAGAGAATCAGCTCCTTCACTTTTCTAGAGCTTCAGGTGTTTGACTTTTTTTACAGACACATATTAAAGTGAATTAATAGACAGCCAGGATTTCATGCTTTCATGTCAGAGGCTTTTGGAATGAAACAACTGTTTTGTTTAATCTTTCGGCTGTTAGATAGGGCTAACGGCAACAGACGAACTTAATGGAAAACCTCTATAGTCAAGAATGCATTATCATTTGCTTAGTCATAAAAGCTTTTAAAATTGTAAGTGAAATTATGCTTTAATAATGCATCAAGAAATGTAAATATCCTTTACTTACGTCTGTTTTGCTTACATAATATTTATTTTCCTACCATTTAGTTTTATTTTGACATCACTATGGATTCGTTTCCAGATTGAAATGAATGTACATAAATCCCCTTAAAATTAATATCTAATCACCTAGGATTAAATTTGTCCCCAAAAGATTATTTATGGGGCTAACAATTCAAAGAAATCTAGCTAAGAAGGTTACACATACATAAAGAGTGTAACTACCAATTCAAAAATGTCATGTTTCTCTAACATGTTTTCACTTGCAAACTTTGATTAAAATTGCCTCATGCTTTTGATGCAAATAAAAGCAATGATTAGATGTTGGAAATTATGGAATAATTTTTGTGACAGAGCCTACCTCAGAAGTTATCATGACAAATGCAGGCCAATTATGAATACCAGCGTAATCCAATAAAGAAAATCCATTTGTTACCGCCGACAACACTGCAATTATGAGTGGAAGGAGAGCAAGTGCTGTTGCGCCTCTTCTGTCGCAGTTTTTCCTGCACAGCAAATAAATGGGACAAGCTTTGTGTAAGCAATACAGGACTTTATGGAAGAATGTCTTTGTTTGAAAGATTCATGAATTATTAAACAAAAGGGATATTTCAACCTACAGTTATTGGGGCTGCATCTCACTGCGGTCTTCAGTTTTAAACAATATAAAGAAAAGTTCCACCTTTAGATTTTTAATTAGACTGTATATTTCCACACATTGAATAGAAAGATGCATGTGGGCTAATTCAGCCTGGATAACTGTTGTGAAGTCATTAGATAAGACAGAAGACTTTGAAAAGAAGAAAATATGGCCTTGCAAAGTTACAAAGGGGTAAGAATTGATGATACTATTACAATTGAGAGATATTATTAACGTTTCATATAACTGCAGTCCTCTTAGACCATTAGGGTAGAAATACATTTGATCATCTGCTTTGTTGTATAGAGATAACAATCAGAGATAATTTAATTGCAGTTGCTGAATGGTCACTTTCTTCAAAGATCTTTGCAGAATTTGTATCTTTTCTGCAGGGGCCCATCTGGAGATGAACTTATAAGTGGTAGCAGAACCCTTAGCATCACTGAATTGAAGCAGGTTAAAAATTCGCATCCTGGGACTGCACCCTAAAAAAAAATAATAAATGAATCACACACACATTCACAGCCTTGGCTGCTCCGACTGCATGAAGTCATGATAGATTTTCACAGATAAAAATCACCATGCATTTAAGGAGGTTAATCCAATGCAATCCATCAAATACACATTTACAGATAACCTTAACCGGTTATATGATTAGCTACACTTCCTAGAAAACACCCTCAGCAAATTTTTCCCCGAACAACATGGAGAGTGAAAAGACAGCCTCTGCTCTAAAGAGATGTTATAAAAAGCTGCATTATGGGTCAGTAAATGACCTCTCAAAAGCAGCTAGGAGCAAGCAGCCCCTCCCATTCCATCAACCCATGCTGACTTGTGCTCCATAAGTTCTGCAACCGGCAACCTCTGGACTAATCAACCCTCGACCCAGCACAGACGCAAACCCGAGGTCCTATTTTTGTGCACAGCTACCATGGCTGTTTTTACAAACAGAGTTTCTTTTGATTATTACTGCCTGATGCCTGTTAGGAAATCAGTAGCAATAATCTCCTTCAATCAAATGTCCACTCAAGTTTACTGAAGCACAACCAAGTCCAGAAGGGGCAGGCCGTAAGCAGAGCCAACCAGCGCAGAGTTCCTGATGGTATCTCAGTAGATTATACAGACCGTTAAAGAAAATCCCCATAATCCTGAATACATCTGAGATGGTGCATGGCAGATGCAAATAAAGAAGAGTCCTGTAAATGTAAGACTTTGAAAAGAAGAAGATGGTCTTTGAGGATTGCAGTATTGAAACTGTAAGGCATTAGAGATAGGATGTGCTTTTGTATCAGGAGACTCAAAGATGAAAACGTTCCATGCAAAAACCTTTTTTTTTTTTTTTTTGCATGCTAGGACAGGGTTAACTCATATTGTGTTAAGTCTCCAAAAAGAAATTTAATTATTTCGGAGTCATGAATAACTGGGGGAAATTTTAAGGTCGTGCACGGAAAAAATTTTCTTCAAATAAATCGAATCAAAGAATGCCTTTTCATTGATTTATAGAAAGAGTTAATTTGACTGTAATGACCTCCTCATGATATGCAAAAACGCAGCCAAATGATGTTTAATGGGTTTACTATGATAAAAAAACAACCTGTATTAGAAGAAATCAGAGGGTAAGATGTGTTCATGAATGCGTTGAATATGTGCTGCAGTTGACATTAATGTGCCATCCCAGCAAACACAAAACGTTCAAATAACGTTAGCCAAACGTTTCTAACATTCCCTAAACGTTTAGCCAACGTTATTTGAACGTTCTGTGTTTGGGGGGATTTTGTGCTTTTCATTACGCTGCAGTACCTTTCACTGATCGTTATATTGTATGTACATACAGGTAGTCCCCGACTTTTGATGGAGATGCGTTCCAATGACTCCATCGTAACTTGAAAATATCGTAAATTGAGACAAAATAAATACTCGCCCTAAAAAAAATACATGCTCTAACAGCGAGACACGCGAACTCTGTTGATCGCTGGCGAGAGTAAGGCATCTCATAAGGCAGGAGATGCGTACATCCCAGCAGCGTCCCAATCTATCGTACTGCATGTACTGCCACGTTTGCCTGCCACATGAAACTTTAAATATTTTTACAATTTTGTCATATCGCTATCGTCATGGTAAGATCGAAAAATCGTTACTTGGGGACCATATGTACTTTAGATTGTATGTACAGGTCAGCCTAAAACCCACATAAAAAATTCTTCTGACCTTACTCTTTGTGTAAAGAATGTGAGAACAGAAATATATGATTACATTCAAAATTGAACACTTATGTAATGTCATACATTTATATTAACACACATTTTACCTCCTCAAAAATCTCAATAGCCTCTTTATACTTTCAGGCACACCCATGTAACATGCAGTATCAGTCCGGTAAGAATGGGAATTTCTTTGTTGACTCGGAGTTTTATTGATTAACGCAGTGAAGTACATCTTAGCCCAAATGAATCTCCAACCCCTTTTTTGATTTTCGTGATTTATGTCAGCTTCAGACATCTTCAAAATGGTCTCCAAGTAACCGGATCGCATACTGCTCTGTCTTGTTAAATAAGCTCCCTTCAAACACACATTTTTTTTACCTAATTAATAGACTTGCTCTTTGCCAGTGGCATCGTTAGGGCTGATCATTCATGGCTCTAGCCCCGAATACTTTAAGCCTAGAATATTTTCACCTTGTAAAAGGAGAGGTTTTACAGCAAAGCAAGAGACATGGCAAACTTGACTTAGTCCTGATCATTTCAATAGCTAAAAATCCCCTGCACTTTACCTATTTTGTTTATATTTATTAATGTGTGTATTCTTAGATGGAATTTATTACCATTTGAGATCACTTTAATATGTAACAATAGTTATTCCCAGACCCTGTTCTACTCTTGCTAAAAGAACTTCCGTTTTTTGCTGACAATGACTGTAGTTAATATTAAAATATTTTCAACTTACAGAACTCAGTTTTAAAAATGTTTTTAGGTTGAGGTTTTACTGACCATGATGCTTAAATCTGGAATCTTAAAGTTTAAATATGATGCTATACTCTGATCAGCCATAACCTGAGGACCACCCACCTAATATTGAGTAGGTCCCCCTTTGCCAGCAAAACAGCCCTGAACCAACGATGCATGGACTCTACTAGACCTCTGAAGGTACGCTGTGGTATCTGGCACCAAGCCATCAGTAGCAGACAGCACCTTAAACTCCTTGTGTTCCTCAAATATTCTTGAACCATTTTTGCAATGAGGCAGGGCGAATTGTCCAGCTGAAAGAGGCCACTGCCATCAGGAAATACCGTTTCCATGAAGGGGTGTACTTGGTCAGCAACAATGCTTAGGTAGTTGATACATGTCAAGTAACATCCACATGCATGGCAGGACTCATGGTTTCCCAGCAGAATATTGCCCAAAGTATCACACTGCCTCTGCCTTCTTCCCATAGTGCATCCTGGTGCCATCTCTTCCCCAGGTAAGTGACTCAAACACACTCGGCCATCCACATGAAGTAAAAGGCAATGTGATTCATCAGACCAGGCCACCTTCTCGCATTGCTCGGTGGTCCAGTTCTGACGCTCACATGCAAACTGCGATGTACCGTGTATTCCAACACCTTTTTATCAGAACCAGTGTTACTTTTTCAGCAATTCAAGCCACGGTTACTCCCCACATGCATCAGTGAGCCAAGGCCACCCATGGTCACCAGTGTTCTGTCTTTGGACCAGTCTTGGTAGATCCTGACCACTGTAGGACGTGGAACATCCCACAGGAGCTCATGTTTTCAAGTTGCTCTGAATCAGTCATCTACCTGTGAGAGTTTGGCCATAATGTTATGGCTGATTGGTGTATGCATATTTGATACATGCTGTTGTTCACTCAGATTTTATATCCACTGTATATTTTGATTGTATTCTCATATTTGTTTTCATTGCTTCACAGTGTTGGGCTGTTTAATCAGTGTGGATCTGTAATTCAGGACAGATTCACGAGCGCATGAATAAAATATTTGAAAAGAGCTGGTTTTTAATAAAGTGTAAAGACGTAGACTGTGCCCAGAGCACCGGCTGAAATCGTTCACGTCACCCTGTTGATTTTTGTGGTGAATAAAGTGTTGATTTCGGAGATCTGCAGCTTGCCAGATGTCTCCAGTGACGGATGAGCAGGCCCTCTGGCTGACAGGAGCTCTCCCACGTCGTGTCACGTGACCAGCAGTGTGTAAACCCAGCAGCCGCCCAGATGGGGAGCGAATCAGAGGCCAGCTGCTGGCTGAAGATGAGGAAAATGTAAAAAAAGAAAAAAAAAAACATTTAAAGCAAATCACACCGACACAGTTTGTTCGATTCACTTCAGTTTCCTATTGTTCTTTTATAATGAAATAACAGACTGGAATGTTTTCAGCACATTGGCAAATACGATTAGACAGAGGCCTCAGGCCTTTCTCAGGCCACTTGCCATTTAACCCAACCAGACAAGGAGCACGACTCAAGCCTTATAACCCTGAAACTGTGTTCGTCCACAATTTCTTCACTCTGTCACTTTGTATCTTGTCTCAGACAGCTCTGAGGGAGAAAACGTAAGCCACAGCTGTTCTGGTCAGCATAGATATATTTAAATGCCTCTCACCTCCTTCTGGGAAATGTGGTAGCTTTTGCTACAGTTTCATTGCAGTTTACTGATATGCTAGTGCGTCACACATAGATCCTGTTACTTAAGTCATCAGACAATTAAACACTTATTGCAGCGCCTGTCGCTGCAGTCCAGTTCACGCTGTGCTGGTAACATTGGCTAGATGTTCATGACCTTTACATACCAGGCCATCCTCATATAAAAACTTATTGGCCCCTAATGCATTGCAAAGTCTTTTAGGTGCCAAGCACTAGGAGATTCACAAAATAATTTTTTTTTTTTTTTAAATTTCCAGAGTTTAATGTTGTATTCGAGGTGGAAGTTCAAAAGGTCCCTTCAGTGGGATTGATTCTCGGTTTTCGGTGTTGCAGCTGTCTCTGTGCTGAGATAGAAACGGTTCACCTTCTAATGATGTTGCCAGGGGGAACCGGCCCGCGTCAGCGACCCGGGCTGGATGCCGCACCGGCGGTCCCTGCATTCCCAATGCCTTGGAAACCGCTGAGAATCAAATCCGAACCGACGCAGGCGGCCAGAGGCACACCAGGCGAAGAACAGATGGACAGAGTGGCGTGGCTTTTCTGAGAAGAGCCTTCTGCACACCCAAGAGCAGAGAGAAACAGACGCCATCCACGCCACGCTTCACAATTTCATTTGTGAAGATTAGTTTGTGTAGCCCACCCCCCGACCCCCGACCTGTTTTCGCACTTCAAGCATGCCCGGAATGCTGAACGTTGTGCAGCCTGTGTTGAATTCATACACAGCACAGTGGCTGCAGAGGTCATTTTAAAGGACACCCTTTGGAGCATGAACTCAGCATGAATGTTGACTGCTTTCTGCAATTTAAAAAATGAAGAAATGCTAATGTTAAGCAATGTTGAGGCAAGAATTTTATCTGTATATTCGCGGTCCAATTTTACAATTACAAATATAACATAAAAACTATGCCATATATAAAGTTTGAGGAGTTAAATATTCCAGATGGGATTTGTGTTGGATTTACTTTAGTTTTTACAAACATATACACACACAAACACACAGGTTTAATTTCTGGTGGCTCAATGGTTAGAACATCAGGCTGGGATGCAGAAGTTTCCTGGTTTGAATCACAGCCCAGCCAGCAGGTATGTCCTTGAGTAAGACACCCAGTGCTAGCTCATTGCAATGTGCATTTGAAGTGTTGTAAGTCCCTTTGGATAAAAGTGTTTGCTAAATGAATTAATAGTAATTTCTGTAGCACACTATACCACTTATAGTAATTCTCATTAACAATTTTAGGTTTTATGCTGGAAATACTGACTACTAGAAGCACTGGTACAGTTACAAAATCCATCCATCCATCCTCTATATCGCTTGTTCAGGTCAGAGTCATGGAAAGCTTGGGGCCTATCCCAGGAGGCACAGGGCACAGGGCGGGGGACACCCAGGGCAGTACGTAAACCCACCATAGAGATACAAAATCCTTTAGCATT
Source organism: Chitala chitala (assembly GCA_025773905.1). Classification (NCBI taxonomy): domain Eukaryota; kingdom Metazoa; phylum Chordata; class Actinopteri; order Osteoglossiformes; family Notopteridae; genus Chitala; species Chitala chitala. The sequence continues at coordinate 16,764 of JABJVR010021994.1, forward strand.
ATAAGTTACTGCGTTCCATACCGCATTCACAAGCATTGGCAAGGCTCAGATTTGATTTAAATTCCGCTTGTGTTTGCTGCACACGAAGAAGAATTTAGCCCGGACCATGTAGTATTGGATAATTGGCAGGAATTTTCCTTGCAGGGGCAGAATTTTTTGGCAGGAGGTAAACAAAGAGACGATTGAGGATGTTTGTACACGTGGAAGCTAAATGAGTTTGGAAAGTGAGTTGAGGACTTTCTTCCTGCAGCAAACAGTCATATTCCTTGCTTCTCTTTGAGACCCAGGATGTTTTTATTGACAACAAATTAGCACGAGGTGGTGAATGCCAACAGAGCTTTCCGAAACCTGGGGCGAACGCAATTAAAGGCGTTCAAATGGGCAATATTTGCAGAACTGCAAATATCGGAGGGGCTTTGTAGCTTGTGCTGTGTGCTGTGCGAGTGGGGCGCACGGAAGAGAAAGTAACAAAATTACACGTTTAACAGAGGCGGATCCACAGCTGCCGATCCCTGACGAATAACGCTTTAATTGCGTTTCGCGATTCATTATGTATGAGAGTCACAACGACGCCACGCGTTTTTTGGTTCCAGCGGTAATCAGATATTTTTCACAGCAGCACAGTGGCTGGAAAATAACATTGACAAATGAAAAGGCCATCTCCTCTTGTCAGCGCAGAAGGGCAATTAAGACCCTACGGTTCACTCAGTCCATTAGGACTGCTCTTTGCCATTATATACACCTGGAACTCTTTCTCTCGCTGCCGCTATTGAAAAATTTAACACCCCTCTCCCAATGACGGTGTCACTACCGGACAATCACATTAATGTGCCTTTACTCTTTCAGGTTTATATGTTTGTCCTCAACATTATTAATGTTTATTTCCAAAAAATCTATAATCTGCGCGGGTTTTTAAGAGGGCTGAAAATTTAATTGACATGCGTGTTGTCACATTACATCGATAACTGTCTGATCGTCATGGCTGATAGCTGCTGGTGGTATATTCTGTAAAGCCCTTTGGGCAACTATTAAATAAGGAGAGAGGTTAAGTTACGTCTTTGCCTTTTTATACGTATTTAACAGGTCCGTGCATGTACACACGATAACTTTTCATTCTAAACCAGGAGAAATTCTGACCTTGGTCAGTCGGGTGAGACAGTTCAATGAACTTGCAATTCAATTATATGAACAAGACATACCATATTATTGTTGACCAGTGAAGTAAAAATGATATTGATCCTGACAGCATAGAAACATACTGCGGGGGGAACGTTTGTCATTTTTGTCTTGCTGTCATCTTTACTGAAGATGAAAATACTACTCGTAATACATATGTTGTCAAGTGTACAAAGCAAAGACAGCAACAGTAAACACTGAACACAGCCTGTCAAAACAGGACTTGGAAAACCACTCAGAAACAGGTAAAATCAGATTGTCATATATGAGGACTAATGTACTGGTATGTAAATTGCAGGTTTTCCTAACATGAAGCTGTGAAAGTATTATTGACACGTATTGTTAACAAACGTGACAAATAACTGGGCTGATTCAAACCTAAAGTCTCGCAGCAGGCCTGGTATGTTAACGTAAACTGAGCATGGGCTGGATATAGCATTCTTTTTAGTTTGCGGAACCTGATGTGCGAACCGTTGTTTGTCTTCTTTGTCTTCTTTTCTTATGTGAACGGAACAGAAATATTACAAGCTAGAATAAAAATAGTAATGACCTCATTTTCACGTGTTGACTTCGGCAGCTACACCTAGTTTTCACTTCGTATGACTTCAGGTTTTTTTTTCCTTTTTGAAACAGACGAAAACAGCAAAGTCTGCTGTCTGACCTGTGAAGGTTAAACAGCATGCGTTTCATCGAAACCGGAACCCCAAACTTCCACCGAGCCCTGGTGCTGCATCTTCTTGTACAGCAAGTCTTTCGTTACAGAAAACCAATACCGTGCAGCAGAGGCTGCAGCCCAAGTGGTACATTGCTTTAAAACAGGAGCAGATAAATTGAGGCCTGCCAGTTGAGATACAGGTAGGACAGCAGCTGCAAGACAACCAAGTGAGACGTATAACCTGAACTGCTCCAGTAAACACGCAGGTGCCTACATGGCTAAAACAGCAGACCGCCTTCTTCCTCTATGTGCGAACAAAACACTGCAGGATTTCATGTGTCTGTAATTAGAATCGGTTGCAGCTGTCTGATCACAAGAGTCCTGTTGAGGAAGCCATTCATCCCTCTCATCAAGCACTTCCTTTCTCTTTCCTCCTACAAATAGAAAATTACACTCCTTCACTCTTGTATTACAGACAGCTTTCGGATAGCACTCGTTTTTTTTTTTTTTAAGTCTAAATGATAGAATTTAAGCTTCTGTTAATTAGCAAGCGCTCCCAGAGATAGCTGGATGTGAATGTTTGTTTCCTGGGCAGCTTAATAAAAATTGCTGCTCAAATATGCGGAGTATCAGAATAGAGCTGTCAGTGTTTCATCATTTCAAATTAACAGGCAGCAGAGAAAAAAGGGGGGTGGATATTTTGTCCTCTGATGGAGTTATATGCATTACCACAGCAAAGCTGACATGTCAGTGAAGGTAACTTTAAGGGAATCACTTGTTGATGGTGTGTTTAAATTGATGGATATGTTTTTTTTAAGAAAATTTGGGAAAAACATATTGTAGCAGAGCTGGCTAGTCATTACACAGAGACACAGCAGTAGAATAGCATTCTTTATTTGCCAGTTGTATTCACAATCACCCAAACACTCACCCCAGGGAAACAGAGGCCACGCTTACATGCCCAGACACACCCAGGGTGGGGTAAAACTATTTACAAAGGATGCTGGGAGGTTTCATAATCGACCTTCCCGAACTCTGTCCATTGGCCGAGGCACCGGCACCACAATATTTATCATGAGTTTATGACTGTACACGGTACTAATGCCCAACAGTATCTCAAACAAACTGGAGCAAAATAATCTGATAACTGATTTTTGTAAATTTCTTCCAGACTTCATGTAATTCAGGGTTGCTGGGAGATTGGAGCCTAAACCTGTTGGGATTTACAAACAAAATCTGGGGAAAATGTAATCACCAGAGTGTCTTTGGGCTACAGGAGGAAACTAGGGGAGGGGAGCACCCACATGAAGAACACCCACACCCTGAACGCAGAGTGCAGACGACCAGACTTATCTCACAGCCCTGAAAATGTGAGGTGCTGAAGCTGCTCGGTGAAGCCGCTTGCTGAATCTTTGTGTCTTCCTGGTCATATAAAATAGCCAGTTAACTAACGGGAGAGCGGAAAACCAGAGCAGTCGTCGAAATCACAAGGCTAGATTTAGATGCACTTTGAGCTTACATCCGACAAAATTAGTCTTTACTTAAATATTGTGTACAAGCTGGGGGAGTTGGTATTTGTTGTTTTTTGCCTTTTTTTCAACAACCATCATGGATTTGTATCGAAGAGCTGGCTGTGCTATCTGCTTGGAGCAGCCAAGTAAGACATTTTATTTACATCGCCCAGAGGTTAGCTTTGTCATAAACAAAGGCCTTTTCCCTTCTTTTCTACTGATAGCAGCAAAGGGAGTTTGGTGGGATGGTTCTTCTGACAAAAATACTGATGTAAATAGTTCTGAAAGCAGCAGTCTGGCAGGAACACGGATTCTGGCATGCTTCAGACGACCGAGTCTGTACACGGACGGCGCTACGGGCGTTCTCGTAGCGCAGCCCCCGTAATCCATCCGTGCAGCAGGCGGCAATGTACGTGTTAGAGCATCTGAAAGTAACGGCAGACAGAATGGGCGCTCTCGGGACTGCCGGGGCGCGAACATTCAGCTCCTGATAATTCCCCATGCCGAGGCAGGAAGCGGCGACGGAAGGAGCTTGGGCCAAGATGAAGTTTGTTCTTGGTGCTATCTGCAGAGGTGCGTGCCAACTCTATTAGCTCCCATTCATCCGTGTTTGCTGGTGACACCGGGCCGAATCTGGTCAGAGCAATCGGGCTGAAATCCTACGAGAGGTTCAGCATGCAAGACCAGTTACTAAGTAAGTACATGAGTACATGCATGCGGTATCAAGTACTCAGAGGTGCTATCCATGTGACAGCTCGCTAAACTAAACGTTAATTTGTTATAATGAATATCAGCGTTGTTTTTTTACCTCATTAAATTACCAGTTAAACCAAGACATTAACAGTTCTTAAGATCACTGAAACCGTGAGTGCCGTCTACATGGGTACATAACAGTCACAGCTCAGAAGCACACGACTAAGAGTACTGGAAACCGTACATTAGCCTATGTCATGCACATACACCTCTAGAGATGGCATTTTAACATTTATAGATACCATTGTTTGTCTAAAATTGGCATTTATTATTATAACTTTGTTATTATAATCTGTGATGGGTTGGCGCCCCACCCTGGATGTCCCCTGCCCTGTGCCCTATGTGTTCTGGGATGGGCTCCAGGCTTCTCATGACCCTTAACAGGATGAAGCAGTATAGAAGATGACCGACTGACTGACCGACATTAAAGCTTTGTACTCTTTGTTCCATTAAGCCCATCTTGTCCTTGTGATATACATAGGCAAATGTATTTATATTTCCTTGCATTAGTAAAGGTTAATTGTCTGCTAATGCCATTTCACTAGCTGTGCTGGACAACTGTACATGTCAGCGTGTGCAGGCCCTGTATATACAGCCAAGGAATCTTGTTAAACCAAAGACAGCAGGTCTATATGAAAGCGTGAAACACTTCATTTGGTGTTTGTGTGTAAATCATGTTAAATCATGTTTGCAGGATGCAGTGGTTTAGATGGTGAATGAATGAATGAATGAATGTTATTATAACAGACTGTTCTGTTGGATCTGCATACCTAGCAAGGTGTTTTTCCTGCATTTGCAGGTTACCTTTGCTATCTCAATATGCTGCCTGAACAAATAACACCATATACTGGTACTGTCTGCTTTATTCAATGTGTGGCTGTTATTTTTTGTAGGAAGACTGGTTCCAGTGCTAAAGTATATCTATGACTTCTTGCTTGAAGCCCTGCAGATCTATCAAAAACACAAAAGAAATCATAATTAAAATCACTCGATATTGTCTAAATATTTATCTCCTCCTAACATGAGAATAATAGACAGTCTATTCACTTACGCAGAGAGGGAAGAATGTGACGGTTGTTTTCCTTTAAATTCTCTGCAGAGCATTTGATCTCAATATGAAGATGATTAGATGTTCACAGCATTCACAGACATTTTCTATCGGTCTCGGGCCCGGAGTATTGTTCCTGCCTGTTTTAAATCCTACATTATTGTTACAGTTGCAAAGAAAAAGAAAATCCATTTCAACAGCGCTATCTGAGAACCGCTGCATGTGGCTGTTTTAATGAAACCTCGCAAGTGTTCGATTCTCTCCTGCCTTTAATGTTTCGCGCACCCTCTCCTTGACACCCTGTGCGCTGCGTGGAGGGCAAATGGGTCATCAAATAGAGCAGTTCACACGAGCCTCCGTTTCGTCCTGTGAGTCCCCAAGAACTTGGGCTGGAATCTGGCCTGTAGATTTTAAACCCACTTTCATCCATGAACTCTTCACCAGCACAGCGTCTCAGGTGAATACGACTCGATCTCTCTGTATCGGTCTCTCTGAAGGTTAATAAGAGCCACAACTGGCGGTCCAGGCCTCTTAACTACTGTCAATGGTGCACGGCACGGCCATGCGCTTCTTACACTGACTGCGCCTTCGGAGACAAAACTACAAATTATGCCACTCCTTTAGGCCTTATTATTTATAGTAACAGGATGATGTAAGAAGGGGAACCGGGCATGCCAGGACTAACCAGGCTCTCGGTGCAGTCAAAAGTGTGGAAATTATCACTGACATCCATACATGACCTCTCTGTCTACTCACCCTCGAGATCAGAGGGGCAGGAATCTGTGTGAAGTTTGGCTTTGGACGACTGCAAAGTGCGACACTCTGAACATGTGAGCAGAGCATCACACCCATCATGAGCAGACCGCAACGACGTGCGTTTTCTGCGCCAGCTTTTAAAAAATGCCTCCCCTGTTCTCTTTAATGGATTTAAGGGTGGGGCTACAGGGACTCTAGACCCAGCATAAATCTGATTGGCCCCTCCTACTGTCAGTCACTAGTTGCTTCAGAAAAGAATTACATATTAATGTAAGATCATCTACGTTAAATATGGCCCCTTTATGGCCATCTCCATTTTTAAAAATCCTAGAACCCTGCCTATTCTTGTACATTCTGTAATTATCATTGGAAGCACAGCCACCTCCTGTGTAAACATATTTTCTTCTGCTCTCTGTTTCCCTGTTCCAGTAGTGGCCTACAACATCATCTCAAAGCTAGAAAGAGGGTAGCGTGTCGCCATCCCCGTTCTATTGAGAATCTGAGTAACTACGAGGCAAGAAAAGCGCTTTGGGAAGATTGTCACCAGCCCCTCCTACCACCTGTTCCCAAGACACTAGAGGTTCATTAAAGCCAAAAATAACTTCCTCCTCTCCCTGAGATCTTTCTGGTGAACAAGCAGCCTTCAACCAAATATACTTTCTCTGTAGCTCCCTCATACTCCCACCCAGTCACCGACACTTATGTACAATTTAACCTCAGTTTTTCTGTGCTTCCCTTATACTGTGCTATATGACTGCTTTGTTGTATTCATGTAGTTGGCAAGGACAGTGTTCTTCTAGACCTAATGAACTGTAGGTTTATCATGTTTTTACACCAAGCTGCAGTAAGCTCACTGAATTCATATTTCATGTACATAGTAATGTTTTTTGGCAGATAAAGCCGAAAGCCGACTTCAGTTCCAGCGCTGATATATACACAGCTTTGCGGTTTTAACCGTGTCACTTAAACAGTTTAAGGCTTAGCGAGATGCATCAACGCTCCGGCGAGTTAAAACAAGTAAGCATGCCTGAGGGACTGAGCAAAAATGACAGAGAATTAGAAAGTGAGGTCTCTGCTGAAGAGAGGGGACTGAAATCCCAAAAGAGGGGTGTAACACAGCAGGACTCTCACACTGTAATTGGGCCTGGTCTCACACTCACGGCCCACCACGTTCGTCCATGACATTTGCATAAGATCTCAGGAGACGTCTAATAGCTCTTCAGAAGAACGTTCAAATGTTCCTTGACTGCCTGACGAAAGGTCAGACATTATCTAAAAATTTTCTTTATCCCGTCTATTTCCAAACGGTGCTATCATTCCCATTTCCTCCCACACATGTCGACACCGAGGTCAAGCCAGCAAAATTATCGCTCTCATGTACCAGCTTCCGATATTTCAAAAGTACGACGCTCCTTTGAACACCAAACAAGTGAATGTTCCAGTTAATTTTCTTTTAATCTGGACATTAAACCACACAAGAAACAATGACAGATTGTTGTTTTCCTTAAGATTTTCTTTTTCCTTAACATGTAAGTAGAGAGATTTTTGACTATAAGGCTAAACAGCGTTCTGATTAAAGACCATGATCACTAAGTACTTTTGTCAGTTACATGCTGGGGTAGAATAGATCGGATTACCTAGGATTATTTTTAAAAACAGCATAAAAAGCCAACTACAAACACTTAGGTTTTTATTACTCTGAATTTGCATTTATTTATGTTACAAATGCTATTATCCTAAGAATTAATTTGCATACAAGCTACAGTACTGCGTAAAATCAAAAGAAAAGTTATAATTTTAGTACAGACTCATTAAATACAGGGTTCATTCTGTGAAGTGGAGCAATACTATAAAGTATTATAAAGAAATACGGTAAAGTGAATTTATTATAATTTGTGTATTATACATAGTTTTTTAAGATCAGTTAAATTAATATAGCACACCATGTTCTGGACTGAATTTCATCTGAATTTTTACAGTTACATGTGTCAGTACTGTAAAATGTGGAAAAGCTTATTCCTAAGTAAATTTTAAGTTGTTTCCAAAAAAAAAAACAAAATGAAAAACAAGAAAATGTTTTACTTTCCCTGGAAGCTGACATGCCAGTCAGTCACAGTGCGGGGCCAGTTTGTAAGCACTACTGAAAATGGCTGGAGATGTGTCACCCACTGACAGAAAAAGTGTTTGCTGGGATTGCAGGTCATTCCACACTCACTGAGACTTCGCCGCATTTCAGGCGAAAACAAGGAAGTCATCAGCTGTGCTCCTTGACTGACTCTGTATTTGAGAGCAGAACTGAAATACTGCCTTGAAAGGAAAAGTCGATCCCCTTGACCTCAGAGCCCAGACCACACTTTGAAAATATCGCCTAACTTCACCCTCCTTCCTGCCTCTGGTTGTCTGGAAAACGTGCCCTATAGCACCAGAATTTATGGCTGTTTTCCAAAAGTAAGGACAATTTGACAAGCAGAAGGATGTTTTTTATCACGAAATGAAGCTCATTGGGGCAGAAATCATATCCATTGTAAATCAATGGCTAGAACATCTAGACACTTCCTTAATAGACAGCATATGTCAAGTGCTCACTGTAGTACTTTGCAAATTCTTACTTCTTAAACAGATCTTGCAGATTATTATAAAATTTTCGGTTGTCAGAAATCATCTTATTATAGTCTTCTTATTCCTCTATAACTCAGTATTAAGGTAATAAATGTATTATTTAAATACCAATTTGCGTGGTTGTATATCATATCAATGTAAATGTGTCATGAGTGTCATGTAAATGATAATATACTGTCCTACTCGTAAATTATTGTCAGAAATAATTATTCTCCAAAGTGTATAGACAATATATAATTACCACGATATAAATGTGGCTGTTCGTCAATCAACTTTTTTTTTTTTTTTTGCATTAACTTTGAAAAGTGTAGCACCACCTTCAAAAAGTTAAGTCACATAGACTTTTATTCACTGGTTATTCACTGTTTTAAATTATGATGTGAATGACATTTTATTTGAATGGTTTTCTGTTACCCTGTATTATAATCACATCAGTAGGGGTACAGCTACACACGTAAAACTGCAAACATTGTCACAAACCTATATTCCCATAATATCTTGCAGATTAAACATTTTTTGTGAAAATTAAATCTAGTGAATAGATTACCAACACCACTTTCACGGTCTTAAGTTATTGTCTAAGCCTTCATGCATAATTTTTTGTATGAGATTTTCATAATGTATAAGTATTTCTTCAAACACAGCGAATATTCAATCGCAAAGCACTAGGTTAACGAAATTACCCAATGTGAGTTCAAAACCCAGTAACGGTGGTCAACACACACAGCACATGAGCCAGAGCAGAAGATAAACAATCTCCAAAAACTCATAATCCTAACTTTGTACTCAAACAGGAAAGACAGGTTACAATATCCACACTTTATTGCTAGGCAGGAACAAAGAAAACCGTATGACAACTGTAAACCAAAAGCATTGAACACATGTCCAATAAAGAAGATCAAAAGAGATTTATAGATTTTATATTACAGTAATACGAGTGATCAGAAGTGTTATGAAAAGGCAGTACTTCACAATGATCAACGAGGAAAGTTTTGATTACATACTGAAGGTAAATACCAGGTTGAGTGAAAGATGTGCTCAGGTGAGCGCGATATTGTCTGCGAGGATTGCGAGAGCTCGGTGTCTGTTCTGTCTAGGAGCTGCGGTTACAGTTACGTAGTATAAAATCAATGACATGAACGAATGGGCAGGATTGTATCATAGTTATTGGAGGGAAAAAATATGAAAGGAATGAATGGACCATTTAAATCAAGCTTTTGTATCTCTGCTGAGACAGACGATGTCACATTTTTCAACACATTCCTGATTCCACGTCTATTTGTTCTCTAATTTCTCCGTTCAAGTCAAACCGATGTTTCTGTTTTACGCCATCTAGTGTTTCCTCAATAATCCATCTAATTCTCTCCACATCGTCCAACTGTACAAACTATGGTACAACTTTTGCTCTCTTCGCATTTAATTTTTCACGTAATCTTTGACCTCCAGAACGCAGCTAAAGGCAACCCTTCTAAATCCGTGGCCTTGAATAATGAGCAATTAAATTAATTCCTGTTCACAGACACATATTACAGGGAGCTCGTTAGTGCACAAGGCTCAGCTTTATTGACAAAAATTTTGTCAGTTGTAAACAGGGGGCATTTTTAAAAACTTTATTTTCAAAATGCGATCTACAGTAAAAGGATATGTTTTTGAAAAAAGTCACAATTCATGTTTTCTGCCTTTTTTTCTCTTCTATTCTCTTTCTCTTCTCCTTGCTGTGTGCCCTCAGGGGACATGACAGATGAGTGAGCATAAACAAAGGCAGGGTATGTTAAAAATAAAAAGAGGCCTGTTACAACAACAGCTGAGGAATATCTGTAACGGAGCTGCTCACATGAGCGCTGTGTGGGAAAACTAGACACGAGGCCCTTAAGGCAGAGCCAAACATCCGACAGGACAACTCGTGACCTGCCGTTGTATTTCTTTGTTCGAAATTTGGAAAAAAAAACACGAAATCTGGTGTATACCAGTCACTGAAATTACATTTTCCCAGTGGCTGTGATAATCTGTTTAATAAGGAATTACATTAAATAGCAAAGTTTAGCCAGTTACTTCACTTTTTTTAGAAAGAAAGGCAAAGCCTTAAAGATTTATTTTTACAATTCATAATTCAGCAATGACATTGGACACAGCTTGGTTTTCTCCAGCTCAAAGGAGCAATTTTCATTAGCCTCAAATGTTATTTCGCAGAGCGTTTCAATTATTTGAAATTCATTCTCTTATTTTCGACTGGAGTAAAGTATCAACAAAATTCAAGGCAAATACTGTCAAAATGAAGACTGAGAGGCTTTTCTACTTTGTTTTTTGTACGTGGGTGTTGCGGGGATTAATCTACAGCGATCTGAAGTGCCAGGTGCTCTCTTATGGCTGAAATGTCATCCAGTGTTGACTCTGGGCCACCATAGTAAGTGCTGCAGAGATACATTGCAGCTCTCTGAGAAGCTGTCCTCCTCGATTCGGGGTCCTGGATAGTCGCTGAAAAGACCTGCAGCCTCCTCTCATCTGATAATGAGGATGCATCAACATGCTCTAAGAGGGGGAATCTGTGTGCTCAGGGCAACCTTCCCATCCTGAATGCCTGACCTCTGCGCTGGCATAAATGAAATCTAAACACCGCATCTCCCTCTGCAACCAGCAGCACCTGGAAAACCGTTCCGAGGGTCTTCTCTGACCACGGGTACCGTCTGTTGCATTTTCTCCACTTGAATGGACCTTGTGTAGTCAGAGAACCAGATTAAATCCTTGGGGCTAAAGCGCGTGAAGGCAGATCGGTTCTGAAAGGCTAGCAGTGCTCGTGACATCAGTATGATCTGAGACTGAAAACATGCCAGAACTAACAAACTGTTTGAACTGTTCCGTATCACTTTGCTTCTGTCATTATGCGCAGGTTTTCATGCATTTATTGTGAGCTTAAGTTTAATACTGATATCAAATATAACACTTGGCTTTAAAACTTCAAAAACCTTTACATAAAAACCATTAAACTTTACCTTACATGAATGCCAAGGTTGTATCTTCAACACGCCGGTGTTAATGGCACTTTCCTGCGTTATTCCCACCCAACCCGGTTATAAAACTGTCAGTGTTATAAACTCACTCGTGAAGATCTCTGCATCTTAAAACACCAGGTATTATTCAAAATGCATTTTATCACCTGTGTGTGGACTCAACTTCATTCAAATGCAAGAGAGGCTTTATTAAAGTTTTGATTATTTCTTCATCACGATAGAGCTTTTCAAACCCCATTAATACGAATCTAGGTGGACTCCGCTTTGGTAAACACAATGTCATTTGGTATATGACTGCTTACCTTTCATTTTAATTTCTTGGTTTTGTACTCCCTCGCATCAGCGTCGGTTGGAAAATCAGCCAAAAAAAAATGCTAATTTACACATCAACAACACCCTGTTTAAGAATTTCACTGCCTTAGAGTTTCAGCATTCTGTATGTGCTGAAATTAAAGCAACCTGCACTGAAGAAGTTGTAGTGTAATTAACATTGCAGTGGGACTAATGTTGCATTTTATGTGCTTCCAGTCATTGAAAAGTTTCTTCTTTGGCCTATTAAGTCCTTAAGTCTTTAGATTTAAATCAGTAAATCCCGTAAGATTTTCCTTTTTTGTCAAACCCGCTGTATATAAAAATAGGTGCAATTATACCTGTTTTATAGTGGAAGATTTAAGGCTGTTGCAAAATGAGGAAGAAGGAAACCTTATTAATTCCAGGGATTTGATATTAGAAGACAGTGTTTGACATTTCTGAGTATCTTGCTGACGCACAGACTTGTAAAGATATATAAACTTCCTGGTTACAGATTTTCTTGGATGAGCTGTGTGGAGCAGAAGCAGAGATGGGGGTTCCTACACAGATGAAGACATTTTGGGGTGTGTTTTCAATAGGCTTTATGCATTTACTGCCGTACAGGAGCCTTGTTTTCTTTTCTCTTCTGCTAATATAGTATATTTTAGTGTAACTCTGCTGTTCAGCCCCTCTGTCTCCCAGAACTGAGGCAGATACTCCGAATACTATTACTACCAATACTACTTTGGTTCTGTTTAAGTAACATTACTGCAATATTAAACTTACATCAGCAGGGTACGTGATCCAAATCAAAATGCATTAGTGGAAAGTTAAGCTTTTAGCCTTAGTCCACCATGATTCTAAATGCACATCCTTATGCCTATACAGATACAGGTACACTACAGTACATCTTCATGCGCCTAAATTATCACCTTTACTAAATGGTTTCGAAGAACGCCCCTCAATTAACTGAAGTGCTGCCATTGCTTGCTGTTACATCCACAGGTGCAGGACTATTCTACCAGAGGTATGTGACATCTGAAATTTAAATCAACATACACTCTATGCCAGTAACATCAGCATAAATCTTTTAATCAAAATTTAGAGCATAAATTACCTACTTAACCAACAATTGCAGGTAACGGTAAACCTAGGCAGCTCAGACAAGATGGCGCGTTCACACTCAAGCACTCACTAAACTGCACTGGCACATATGACAGAACTCCTGAGTCCTTCTCTTCTAGAGCACCAGAGGAAAACAGGGCACCTGCATGTAGCGTGAGAGCTGTGTAACCAGCACACAGATAATTATGGGGTAAGGCACTTTCTCTGGTCAAACACACAAACAGGAAAACATCACTTAGCCATACACTTGTGTTTCTAGCAGCACTTAACTAAGCGACTGGTCTCAGGGAGCCCTGGAATCAAGAGTGGTGCATCTCAGGTAATTTCAGGTTTTGCATCATGGGCATGACGGTTCTCTCCCTCTAGTGCTTGTAATGAGACTAGTTCTCCCTAGTCACCTTGAACAGCATCGCCGTCGGCTGGAGTCAGGCGCTTGGCCGGCAAAGGAGGATGAATTCAACTGAGCACTTCTCAGAATGACTCCAGACAAGTCGATCAGGTAACCATAAAACACAGGAAGGAGAGATGATGATGAAATTACATGAAATAAGCACTTCAGTTGCATGTCTACTTCAAAACCTCTCCACAAAAATGCTTTCTTGGGGTTTTGTTAAGGATGTGGGAAACTATAGACTGAATGGATTACTAACTGTGAGCACAATTATGAAAGATATTAAGAATTTATAGGGAATCAAAGTTGACTGTTGTGAAGTGTGTGACAAGACGTGGCTATGGAAGCGTTCGTATATTTTGGGCCTGCGTTAGAGTTAGGAAAATTTTGCCAATTAAAAAGAACATGGAAGATGATACTTGTTAAAGAGTTTAATGTGTCATACACATAACCCATATTTCCTGGTTTTTAAATGTGTTTATACTATTTACACGGTTCCTCAAGATCCCGCTAAATTGGGTCTCAAATAGCGCTTATCCACTGCATCAGTGTTATGGCCTTCTGTGCTAGAATTAACAAAATGGCCGATTTAGCTTTATTGATACTTTCACACATGGAACATGTCTTAAAGCATTAGGATGTCATGACAGCATCTCCTTTAACCGGTAACTTCACGACTTCACGTACAGTGGCATCCTGTAACCATGACGCCGATTTTACAATATCTTGGAGTTGATTCGCTTGTATTTTGTCAATGTGTCCGATTCACGCATCACTTTGGTCTGGTAACTCTCTATTAAATTGCCACCAACGTCTGTGTGTTTGAAAGGGCCTATTGAGAGAGACAAAATGGTCTCATTTGCATTTTTACAACACAAAGACTGTGTTTTGTTTTGACTGACATTCATGTACGCCCAGAAAGATCAATATAGCGATAACAAAGCCAAAATTATAGTTAAATTTTAGAGAGATGGATAGTTACACTGAGATAAACCTAATTTCTTGTCGAATTTGAAACATGTCGTACATTTGAAACATGACGTAACCATTTTAGATTCTGAAAATGTAATAATAATAATAAATGGTAATACATTTAATATCTTACTGTTTATTTACATTCCCACATATACTCAATCAACGGCAACGACAGACGGATGGACGGACAGACGGACGGGCAGGCGGACAGACGGGCAGGTGGAACAAATTCTCAGCAGTGCTGATTTAACCAGGCGAGGTTTCTGTCACCATTTTCCACTCCAGAAAGATGTTTAAAAACACACACTTTGCATACAAAGCCTCTGAAGGTCACACAGCTCAAGTTTTACAACAGTTGGAGAGTTGGGGTTGTTTGGTGGCCAACACAGAACAAAATGCTGCCAGTCAAGCCAGAATGCTTTTATTTTAAAAAAAGCACAATCTGTCAGTGGGTGTGCATAAGATCTAACAACAACAACAACAATAATAATAATAATAATGAAACAAAAAATATATCGCATTGTTAAATTTCTATTACAATGCATTAATTGGCAAGGACATATGGAAGCTTCTGAAGAACGCAGCCTCTGGCTCAAAGTTGCGCTTGTAAGCTTTGTCAGCTGACAATAGCTCCGGTTGTTACGACTGCTCAGAAAACGAAAGCCAAAGTTTGCAGCGAGTCAACAAGAGCTGCGCTTTTCTTCAGTGTGGGGAAATGTGCGAATTGGCAGGACGATGCGGGACATTTGCGCAGCCGTCCTGTCTTCGAGGACCACGGCCATCTGCTGTCATTGTCATGCGAGCGGCTGAAGCAGCAGCGGCTCTGACGCCACACTCCCCGCAGCGCAGCAAGCGTGCCAAGCGTCCCCTTCTCCGAGGTGGCCACTCCTGGACCTCGTGGGGAGAGGCATTAAAAAGCAGAAAAATAAACTTTTAAGCCGCATTGTTAAAGAAAGAGGATTAGAAATAAAACTCGAGTTATTCATTTGTGAATATAATACGCGCAGGATTGTTTGCGTATAAATAGAATCGTTTTGTTTTTCTCCGTTTAAAGACAGCGGAGTTGAACTAGTAGCTACTGCACTGCAACTGGATTGCATGTTCAGCCCCAGTGACTTTCCCCGCAAATCATCAGCCCTGTCTCCCTTGGTAAAAATACCGTGGTAAACTCTGCTTTACATATACTAATATTTTACACACCTGCTCACCTTCTCCTTTTTGTAGTCTGATGTTCACTAAACCCAGATTTAATGAATGACCTAATCTGACATGCACCTTGCAGCCAGAAAGTACTTTTACAAGTCCATCGTAAATGTGCCTTAGGGTGGCTTTATATTTTATTCAAGTGAAGAATATGTCCTACTAAACTCTTCAGAGCAGGAAGGAATATGATTCTGAGTTCAAAATATACTGTATATTTAAAAAAAAACCCATTGTAGACAAGAAATACAGCTACTAGAAAATATATGCAACTGCAGTGTGCAAACAGGGAAGGCAGAAAAATAGCATCAAACATAATACAAGACAGACATTTACCTACACTTATAGTGGCATAAAGACACAACTAAATCTAGGCAAATGATCATTATGTGATTATCTAAGGTCAGCTCTTAGAAAAGAACAGTGTCACCTGAGACCTTTCGAAATAGCAGTGCGGGTGGGAATAATTTCACAGGGAGCCTAACCTGAGGTGTTTGGTCAATTACTCTCACAAATCTTCAGAATTTGGTCTCTTGATGTGATAAGAAGTATCTTCGCTTACACTGCACATTAACATCTACAGAACTGCAGAGCTTATAAATTGCTGGAAGCTGATAGTACATTAACAACTTCTTAATTTAGTTTCATTTTTAAGATCTGAAATATCTGGGACTGGCAATGAAGTGAAACTCTGCAAAGACTCTAAAAAGATACTTCTTTTTAAACATCCAGCCTGTCATCCCGCTAATTGATTTCATCTCACTTGTTTTGTATTTAGTGATGTATTTAAGTAATTATGTAATTATACAGGGGCAACCAGGGCTCAAACTCAGAGCCTTGTAGCCCACACAGACTTATTGGACAGGACAATTATCCCGCTGAGCTGAAGACCCAAGTGCCTCCCCTGGGGGACTAACCTTATTCTTGTCTTGACTTACCAGGGGATTCATACCATAACACTTTCTCATTCGTTACAACAGCTAATTGTGAAATATTGCATTTGATGGAAAATGCCATGCAGTTTATTGCTTCCTTGTATTGAATTCCTGTTCCTACCTGCTAGATGTGAGCAGATTGATACAAGTATTGATACTTCAATCTTCATGCAGTGTATCAGAGTAATCATATCAGTGTCGAAGATATCAATGGCAAAAATTAAGAAATTAATACTCAAACTCATGCTGGGACATTCTCCACCTGTAGGGATGAGTGATCTCGAAATGTATGTTTCAAGCTGATATTATTTTTATAGATAAAATTGATGCTATCGATACTATATCAATATTGTATGGTCACACTGGTCAGTTTTGATTATTTACAGTACTGTGAACATTCCCGTGCAAACGCATTGTAGCTTATCTTCGTACAAAATTTTATTTTAGGCGACAAATAATGAATATTATGACTTGCTGCACAAGCAATTAATAAAAACCTATTAGCCATTTACTCATGTTTGGTATCGATATGTTTGACACTGATATCGATATTCTGAAAAAGGTATGAAAACATTTTTCGATAATATCTGTGCTTTTGTTATTTTGTACTAATTTGCCCACCACTACTTTCTGGATTTTGATGAGCTCTGAAAAGCTTTAATCAGCATTTGGGTTTGTCATCTTGGTCGTGTATTTGTCTGTGACACCGCCATGAGATTTCTCAAGGTAATTACTCAAAAGAGCAGTGTGAGTGAATCAAGGCAATGCCTCCCATCCTCACATTACAGCGAGCTTGTTTTTTATTTAGAAGAAATAGCACAACAAAAAAAAAGTGATCTCAACGTATTTCTTCCCCTCCTTTGGGAGCCCACTCTGTCTGCACTGCTACTGATGAGGCATTATTGATGGTGAAATATGAGAGATTGTTGCTACTAGAACACTGTGCCTGTTATTCCTATGGGAGAATGGCTGAGTCTGTGTATCACAAACTACAAAGCATTCTTGCCAGTGATCATAAACAGCAGAATTCTGGGTATGTGCGCTTACAAATAGCTTTACCAAAATGATGGAATGGTACCGTATCTCCTGTAACAGCAAGCAGTGACTGACATATAATCATGACTGTAATTTATTACCCTTGAGTCCAAGGTACTCAGCAAACTGTAACCCTGTGTATGGGTATCTGATGGTCACTATTTGCTGCAGTGGTTTTGAGAGCTGCATAAACCCCTTTTCAAAAATATTGTATTTCCTGAAGTGATAAGATAGGATCTGCATGAAATCTTCTGAGTTTTAGTTGAATCAAGAAAGGAATATTTTTTAAGCGTTTCAGGTTTCTGAATT
The DNA here is from genome assembly GCA_025773905.1 of Chitala chitala. NCBI lineage: Eukaryota > Metazoa > Chordata > Actinopteri > Osteoglossiformes > Notopteridae > Chitala > Chitala chitala. The sequence goes on from JABJVR010021994.1 coordinate 34,551, forward strand.
TATTGAAAACAGGCATACATTTCCTATAAAGACACAGATGTTTATGGGGTTAATAACAATTTACAGGTCTAAAAAGGCTTTCCTGAAAATGTACAGGCTATTCATTTTTGTGCAATACTCTTCAGATGCTCCAACATATCCGCCCTTCTGAAAAACTGGTGGAAATCGGTTCCTTCCTCATTTGCAGCACCTTACTCTTATGTGTACTTGGCTGTCTGTTGATTTTGTATCCTGAAGTTGACAGGAGGACATTAATAAGTGAACTGAAGAACACTAAATTATTTCTCAAATGCCATATAAGGTTTTGATAACATCACTCCCACAACTCAGTCACTTCACATTATTTTATCTGTATATGCAACATAATTTTTTCTGTATATGCAAAATTATTTTATCTGTATATGTTTGATTATGATCACACTGCATGTAATTTAAGGAACTGCGCATTGTTCTAAAATACACACAAACATTGAGTCTAAGTAATCATCAGAATTATTTATCAACGTCTGAGCTGTTCTGTGTGGACCTAATTTCTGACTCACTGCCATTTTCGTATGTCTTAAAGTATGTAAGTCTAAATGTTATTATTCTTCATGGAATCATTTCACCATTTGTAGACAAAATTCTTTCCCATTTCAGGTATATTTTTGATCTATCAGTGACAGAACATCCTAAGTTTTTGTCATTGACCATATTAACATTTGTATTATTCATTTAAAATTTATATTTATAGAAAATTGTTTTAAATGTATTTTACCCCTTATCTCACAACCCCATTTAGATATCAGCCAACCCCACATGGGGTCGAGACCCCAAGGTTATGAACTGATACTGCATATTGACTGAGCTTTGGAGGTGGGCCACAGCATCTTAAAGGGAAGAAGAAAGAAGAAGTTGAAATCAGATTGATGAAACAGTGACAGAAAACATAATCCTCCACTTTAGGATTATGTTTACAGAAACAGGATTATGTAGGGAAAATTAGACGAAGTTATTTCAAGAGTGTTTTTATTTTCAGAACATAATTCAAAACACGAATTATGAATAATAAAAATGAATTCTAATTCTCAAAATAAATTCTAAACAATTGTCAAAACAAAACACCTAAAACTCTCCATGTTGTGAAAAAAAGCCATGCTGAAATGGAAGATAGTAATACACAGTGGAATATGATTCTGCAAAGGATCCAAAAACATCAAACTTCTGTGAGCAAAGCTTTTTGGAAGAGAAGGGTGACCAGGCAATTCTCCAGCCTAGCTTTAGCATTCGGTCAACAAATCCAAAGCAGAACGAGACGCTGACACGCAAGGAGTCCGTTCGCAGTCACGTCAAAAGATGCAACTCTTTTGAAGTCCACCCGCAGAAGACGGCAGCGGCTTCAGCATCCTACAGGAGGAAGTTCTATCCACAGTCCAGATCTCAGCACAAAGGAGGACGTGTTTTCTGTGCATGTGGACGTTTAACTGCAGAAGTAAAGATGCTAATGTGCTCAAGTGAGCAAGTGCTCAATTTCTGAAGTGTTAAAGGTGATGTAAACACCTGCACAATGCAGTCTTGTGCTAATTAAGGCATGTTATTCATTTATAATGTATTTTTTCTCTTTTAGTTTTATCTAACGTTAACAGGTGCTGTTTGCAAAATGCTTAAGGATGTTTCCCCTTCCAAGAGGCCCAGTCACCTTGAGTGGAAAAGTAACATCCAAAAAATGAGATGTTGTGTTTTTAGTTGTACTTTAAGCATTGGGCTTGTATACAGCAAAGACAAGAATGTTACTATACTGGGAAAATATTTATTATTATGAAGTTTTCAGGTTTTTCTTCACTGTACTTTATATTGTGCATTAAAAATCGCTTTCTGCTAATTCCTGTGTCAGTTGCATGTTAGTAAATGAGACTTTATGTATATTGGAAAAACATTATCTTGTATTGAAAAGTACACTGAGAGCAACTGTGAAATTGCATACATTTTCACATTATCAGAAAATACATTATTCAAATTTACAATTTTTTATCTGAACTAACAATCAGTAAATATTTTTAAAGGAAAAACTGTTTATCTGTTCTGTTAATGTTCCATTTACAGTATTTAAAGTTAGTGCAATAACATTGATTTCCACACAAAATAAAAGATTCTAGCAATATATTTCATCACGACATAAATTGTAACAACTAATTCACCATACAAACTGACTCTTATCTGGAAAGCCACAAATTAGTTTCTATCTGCAAGATAAAAATCTAAGCGCTTATTCACTGCCAGTACTGAGTAAAAATTGTAAGAACTATCTAGACTGGCTAATGTAAGGACATAATGTATTTTTTAATTTTTTTAATTAATGGAGAATTTCTCTGAAATGTCTGGAGCACAAGTCCAGATGTCATCTCATCCTACCTTGTACTGCTTCTCCACTTACTGCCATGGATACTGTTTATTAATTTATTCATTACACTATTTATGTATTGACTGCAATGCTATTGATCAATAACCAAGTTACTGTTCTATGTGTCTGCTGGGACTGTTCTTTGTGCTGGTACCTTAGTGACCATGCTGTGCGGGGTGACTTCTGTAATTTTGTTGTTTTTTAACATTAATGACATTAAAGCTGGAGTTTGCATGTTCTCCCTGTGCTTGGTGGGTTTTTTCCAGGTTCTCCGGTTTCCTCCCACAGTCTAAAGACATGCAGGTTAGGTTGATTGGTGTGTCCAAATTGCCCGTAGTGTGTGTGTGTGTGCCCTGTGGTGGGTTGGTGCCCCACCCTGGATGTCCCCTACCCTGTGCCCTATGTATCCTGGGATGGGCTCCAGGCTTCCCACGACCCTTAACAGAATGAAGCAGTATAGAAGATGACTGACTGACTGACTGACATTAAAGCTTTGTACTCTCTGCTCCATTAAGCCCATCTTGTCCTTGTGATATACATATTTATATTTCCTTGCCATAGTAAAGGTTAATTGTCTGCTAATGCCATTTCATTAGCTGTGCTGGACAACCGTACATGTCAGCGTGTGCAGGTCCTGAATAGACAGCCAAGGAATCTTGTTAAACCAAAGACAGCAGCTCTATATGAAAGCGTGAAACACTTCATTTGGTGTTCGTGTGTAAATCACGTTAAATCATGTTTGCACGAAGAAAGCAAATGAAATGGAAGTATATTTCAATGAACTTGTGGATCACACCCTTGGAGAAAGATTAAACTAGACACCCTTGATCATGGTATCTCATTTTTATTAAGGCAGTTCCCGTCTATGCAAATGAAATTAGCAGGCAAAATGAATACGTGGAACAAGGGTAAATCACACGACAAAGAAAAAATGGTGTTAAAATTCACCCTTGTCAGTTTGTGTGCCTTACTTCAGCTAGGCTGTGGAGTCATACTGATTTCATGAGTTTAATGTGGGTGAAAATAGTTTGTCTGGTGAAGCAAACAGCCCAGTCCAGCAGTTAAAGAAAGAGTAATTCCAGGAAATATCACCTCACCAAAAATGCTGTAAAGACTTATAGTTGGACAGAACTGTCAAAAATGATGAAACACCAGTGGAACCACGAAAGCAAGATAAGTAAATGAAAATCCATTAATTATGAGTTAGAGAAACAGGAAATTACAACAAAAATGCAAGATTTTCAAGAATGGAAACAACTAAGACATCTAGCAAGGTCATTGTTATTGATTAAAAGTACGGAGCTGTACTGCAGACAGGAACTGAAGATCTATTCAGACCACTACAGACCTGTCGCGTTGACTTCCCACCTGATGAAAACCTTGGAGAGGCTCATCCTCAGCCACCTTTGCTCT
>JABJVR010022013.1:10850-21278 GCA_025773905.1 Chitala chitala
TACAAGTTTCATTAGCAAACACGGAAAACACCAGTTAATAAACTGTAGCACAAACATGTATAACCACACTGATACGTGGTGTGTAAGGTAGGCTTAAGGAACAGGTCTTGAGTTCTGAGTCACAGCAGTATACTAACCTGCTCAGAGCCCTGAGTCACAGCAGCATGCTAACCTGCTCAGAGTCCTGAGTCACAGCAGCATGCTAACCCGCTCAGTTCCCTGAGTCACAGCAGCATGCTAACCCGCTCAAAGCCCTGAGTCACAGCAGCATGCTAACCCGCTCAGATCCCTGAGTCACAGCAGCATGCTAACCTGCTCAGAGCCCTGAGTCACAGCAGCATGCTAACCCGCTCAAAGCCCTGAGTCACAGCAGCATGCTAACCTGCTCAGAGTCCTGAGTCACAGCAGCATGCTAACCTGCTTAGAGACTGTGCCTAGCTAGAACCATATCTGACACACTCTGAACCATGAATTTTTACAAGCCAAAATGCAGTATTTGTGTTTAGTTTTGTGTGATATTTGTAAATCTAGATATGTAATTAAACGTTATCTTCAGTCGAGGCAAGAGAGGCAAATGTAATGCCACGCTGACATGGTAGGTCCATGTGTGTGCTGTTACTCTGATACCAGTGCTGTTTTTCCATTACCAGGTTTGTTGGTCCTGCTGCTTTTCCTGGTTTGGGATGTTCTTTGTACAGGTACGTGCTCACCAGGTGATCAGTGTGAGTAGCTGTTAACTGAGCAGGTACACCAGGATTATCTGGACCTGTTGCCATGTGTGAACGTCTGTTCATGTTAGGCACACTTTGTGTAATTTCTGAACATTAATAGAGTTTTTTAATATGTCACTTAAAAATGGCAGTCATTTGGGTGAGTTGGCATCAACACCCCTGTTCCTCTGACAGCTCCGTGCTCTGGAGGGGAGTTTCAGTGTACCTCTCAGGAATGCGTTTCCCAGACGACTGTCTGTGACTACCGTGATGACTGCACAGACGGTTCTGATGAAGAGTTCTGTGGCAAGTTCCTCTGTCACCTTCACAGGCTAATCTGTTAAGCAGACCCAGAGGGAGGAACATGTGACATGTTGTTTTACATTTCAGAGTTTTCCGTTATTAGCACACACTGCTCTGTTTGTGGAACTGTGGTGGTTACCAAAAAGATAAAGTAGGTCAACCTTTGTGTTTTGAATGTTTTGAATTCCACAGGGTCATGTGACTTTGATAGACATGCCTGTGGTTGGGCAGATATAAGCGGTGGCTCCTTTGGATGGAGGTTGGAACTAGCCAACGTCAGCTCTAAGCCAGGGGTAGACCATACCACTGGCTCTCCATTTGGTATGAGCTTCCAGTGTATTTATTCATGGATTCCCTTGCCCATTTGCCATTGGCTCCTTGCTGTTGGTATTGTCTTTGCCATTGGTTACTTTTAGCAGCCACTGAAACCTTAAAGTTCTCCCTAATAAAAGTAGTGGAGATGTTCAGTATTTCATTACTGTGTTCTGTGTTTCCCAGTGTTGTGATTCTCTTTTCACATTTAGCTGTATATTGTATGTATTGTATATGTCTGTGTCTATTCTTGAATTTTCCTTTGGTACATTTTCCATTGTTTACATTTCTGTTTTAATTAGTAAGCTTCTGGAAATGCATGTGTTATGGTTCTGTTTTCTTTCTGAAATTCTGTGCTTTTGTTGGCCTCCTGCAGGGCGCTTCATGCATGTGGAAGGATCTAATCCTTCCCCATTATCCGAAGCCAGGCTGGAAACCACCCTTCCCAAAGCCACAGCATTAGGCTGCCGTGTAGTGTAAGTGCATACAGTGTCACAGCAGTATTGTACCCAGATTACACAGCTGTAGTGGAAGAAAATGCAGTAAGGTCTCGGCTAACATCGGTTTTGCTCAAATATAAAAATGTATGTTGAAATAGTTGCTAAGCTGTCCAACACATCATCAGCAGCAGTGGTGTCACCATGTCAATGCAATGTTGTTGAAACTAGCTAACTGACTGGTTTTTAATCCATATAATAATCCATATATTAATATACCACATTGTTAATTAGTGCCACCCTGCACCAACACCTCACACTATCTTCCGGACAAAGTTCAGTGTCAAGTTTGCTTCCTGTCTAGAGACAGGAAAAAAAAACGTCTCCTCATCTCAGAGAAGTAGATGCTAACAGAACATGTCAGAACTAAATCTGAAAATTTTAAACACATTTAAAATCAGAGAAAGAATTAGAAATGAAACAGATTAATTAAACCATGAAATTCTTATTATAGCGATTATATTTTTGTAACGAGGCCCACTTAACTCCTTTCTTGGCAGCTTCTGGTACCACCTGTTTGACAGTATAGGAGTTTCCTCAGACTTCTCATTACATGTGATCACAAATGGCTCTGATGAGACAGTCTGGGGGGTGAAGAAGGGTGTGACCAGAGGATGGGAGAACGCCACCGTCCACATTGGGAACAGACCCGCCGGCACCGAGGTGGGGGTCTTTCCTCACCAGCTGCACTTTGAAACCATTGGCGTGTGTGCTGGCACGCTGAACTTTGACCTTTGACAAGGCACATCACATAATGAAGCTGGGTCCTATCCTGTCCATTTAAGGAAATCTTAATGCTACAGAATTCTGTACCACAACATTGCGTGATTCCAGCTTCAAGGGAAAAGATTGGCCAAGGCCCTTTCTTATTGTAGTGTTAAAACGGTACCATTAACGAGGACGGAGCTGTACAGAAACTCTTCCCTGACCTTTCCTTCCACCCAAACGAACATCACTGGGGTTAACTGCTTACTGCTCAAAGTGATGGCCTGCCCTCACAAATGCTTCTCTGGCTGAATGGAAGGACATCTTTGCTGCCCAACTATGCTCCAAAATGCAGTGGGAAGCTTTTTCAGAAATGTGGAAGCTGCAATAGCAGCCAAGGCGTGGGGGGGGGCTGTATGTTAATGCCCATGGAGGGTTATTTCATCTTTAATATAATTCTTTGTAAATGGTGCCACTGAGGACGGCTAACAGTGTATTTCAAAGCTCCACACTCAGATATGAATTATTATTATATCTGCAGATATAACATGAACTGAGTTCCTTACCCCTGTTTGCTGCCTCAGGTCTGTGTTGTTAATCCTCAAAACCTTCTTACCTGCAGTTGCAATTCTTGGTCAACCCAACATTCATTGGTGACCAGGATATAGCTGTGGATGACGTGACACTACTGGACTGCTCTATACAGGACGTCCCACCAGATGCATCTGAGCTGTCCTGTTCGTTTGAGCGGGATGCCTGTGAATGGTACACGGACCAAAGTTCTGCAGCGCGCTGGGAGAGGTCCAATGGGAAGAAGTCCCAGAGCAAGCCCCAGGGACCAGGACACGACCACACCACTGGCACTGGTACACCAGGCTGACCTAGCTGAGCAGAGCATGTTGTGTGATCATTACAGAGCCTGGTGTAATTTTTGGGACATAATGGGAATTGTCCTGTAGTCTAAGTGAATAAGTTATTAAATGAAAAGCTAATCCTGAAGGGCTGACCTCACTTGAGCAGGCCTGAACCAGTTCATCAGTACAGTATACTGTGAAATACACCAAAAATATTGGTTTGTCTGTGGGACCTCTCAACTCTAACACTTACGATGGGCAAGAAAAGAACCACGGAGACAAAAGGCATATCATGGCTAAAAATGACAGGTGGAAAGATGGTTGAAGTCTGTGGTTGGTTGTCTTCCTGTCCCTTTAGGTTATTATATGCTTGCGGGGTTGGCCAAAGATCCCTCATCAGCAGCTCAGCTCATGAGCTACCCTCAAGCTGAGAGGAAGACTCGATGTGTGAGCTTCTGGTACAACATGTATGGAGCCACTGTAGGTGAGAAGTTCTTCTGCTCCATGCTGGGTGGAGAGCGTCACCCCTGGAGTTAGTCTGACCTTAGCAGCTAGGGGAAGCAGCCAAACAAAACAAAGGACTTGGGGCACCGACACCTGTGATGGGTGGGGCTAGCCTGCACTGTCAGTCGCTGATTGGCTTAACCCACTGCCTGTCAGTTCCCACTGAGTTAATACAGGATGTTACTGAAAGCATTGTGCCATTTCTCAGGGTGTGTGTTCTTAGTGTATTGACAACTTTTGTTTATTCACATAGCTCTGTTTTATGTACCAGTACTTATACTCAACATCAGGGCATGAAAGGCTTGTTTCTGACAGGCGGTTTCCTTACCTCCAGGGTCTCTGAAGTTCATCTGCAGATATACTGGTGGAGCTGATTCCCTGAAATGGGTTCGAACTGGGACTCAAGGGAACAAGTGGCACTTTGTGGACCTTCAGATTGAGCCGAGTGACTCAGCTGTGCAGGTGTGCTTCTTACTGTGCACGTTACTACCTGTGAGCCTCCGACTGGTCAATGTCTGCACCAGTGCCATGATTAATACTCCTCATGTAGCCATGTAGCATACTGTGGTACCACTTTTATCCCATTTCAGACATTTTACATAATAACTTGCTGTATTTTTGTAAATGTACACTATGTCAATTTTTTATTTTAGGTTTTTTAAAATAAAATTTACTTTTCTGTATATCTGCTAATAATAAATGTATAACTAGCAAAAAAATGTGTCAGTTTTATAATGTACATACTTGTATGTTTGCAGAGTGCTAAGCTAATGCCAATACCTTAGTAACATTTTACTGTGCTGTTTTATTTAGGGTAAATTCTCAGGACTGCATGTGGAGCGCTTGTCCATCTGTTAGTGCACTGATAATGGCTGGAACACTAATGACACTAATTTATAAATCAATGGCTTTGTCTACCTCTATGATGTGAACATACAAAGGAGCATCTACCTTAAACGAGCCTCTGGCTTGTGTGTGTCAGTTCATTTTTGAGGCCCTTGTGGGAGGGGCATATGGGAGCATCGCCCTTGATGACGTGCTGGTTACTGAGGCTGTGAACGGATCGTGCCTGGCAGAGAGGGAGTGCACCTTTCAGGGCTCGCATTGCGGTCTACAGAACGACCCTGCGGGACATTTTGCATGGAGCAGGAGCACAGGAGAGCTGATGAAGAACAGCTCCAGTCCTGTGTGTGACCACACCCTGGGGACAGCTCAGGGTGAGAGCCGGTCACGGTTACACCACCAGTCAGCATCCTCATCATCATCACTTTATACACACTATTAGATTTTACACTCATTAGTTTGTTCATGTGCGCAGAACCTGAACGTTTCTGTACTGTACATAACATCCTTTAACTAATAAAGGATGTGGCCGGGTGGCTCAGCGGGCTGGGATGCAGAAGTCTGCTGGTTCGAATCCCAGCCACTAGGTGTGTCCTTGAGCAAGACACCCAGTGGTAGCTGAGGAGAGTGTGGGGGGAGATCTACTGTATGTGGAGACAAAGTAAAATGTGACAGTGATTAGGAAGACTGACGTTGAAGATTTCTGTTAAATATGGAAAGTCTGAGGTGGACATTTTTGTACACCTTTATAAGGCACAGTTCAGTTGTTATCCCTGTGCTTTCTGTATCCAGCACCTTGGCTTTAAACAGCAAAGACACTGAGTTTGACTACAGCTGCAGAATAAATAAGGTTTGCTCAATGGTTCACTTCTGCACCCTGAATAACTGAACTCTCAGCACTTTCCCAGCCCTTATAGCTTCTTTGTGCTGTTGTGTTTTGCCAGGTTATTACCTCAGCGCTCAGATATGGAAACGGTCTCCTGGTGATGAAGGGCGAATCGTGACTCGCCTTAATGACCCGACTCCACAAAGTGGTGAATGTTTAAAATTCTGGTACCACATGGAAGGTTGGGCTGTTGGGTCCCTAAACATCTACCTCCAGAAGCTGCGCAGGTCCAGGGTCCTTCTGTGGAGCTCACATGGAGATCAGGGAAACCTGTGGAGACACGGCAGGGCTACACTGCTCAGCCACGACGTGCCCTACCAGGTGAGCTCCAGGTGTGAATGTACCTGTCACGGGTGAGTCCACATCCTGAACACGCCTAATCAGTGCACTTTATAGCTGAAATATTCCACAGCAGCTGAACCTTTGACCATAATATCAAATACAGGTGACTGCAGAAAAACGCATTCACCTTCTTCTGCAACTTCGAATGGTTTTTAAAATGTCTTTTTTGTAATCATTGACTTTACTCTTGTTTTCTGGAATGTTTGTATGAAGAATTAATTATGTTAAGTATAGCCAAAAGACATTTCCCAGGTTCAGCCCTGTGGGTCCTCAGCAGTCTTGCACATGATAACTAAATGGGAAATAAATGGTAAAAGGTACAATGCCACGCTAACCTTCACATTCTAATGGACGTCTTTATTAACTAATCCCTGAAGTGTGATGCTAAATGCTTTCTTGGACACCAGTTACAGCCATCGTAATGGTTTTTGAAGTCACACCACATGGACCCAACGCCTGCCTGAGTAATAACAGTTCCTATCTTGTCGTGCTTTTTTTATGAATGGAGGAACAATTGCTCCTATCTACCATAAAAAACCTGAAAACACTGACAAAGTGAAAGAGCTGAGATAAGGTGGTAAAGCCTGATAAGCCTTACAGAACATCATTCTCAAAGAAGAGAAGTAAGCATTTCATTGCTGACCCTGATGACACAGCAGCTGCTGAACATACCTGGGCAGGGATGTGTGTTGACCTCCCTGAAGTGCCAAAGAGATAGAAGAACATGCCTTGTTTCTGCAGATCGTGATAATGGCTCAATTCACCTGGAACTTTGACTGGAAATAAAAAGGATGCTCATCTGATTTCATCCTTTTTTATCGAACGAGCCTCAGGCTGACAGACCGTGTGCAGACGAGACCCTTGCTCTTGTGTGTGAATCGGGTGTAGCAGTCACGTAATTTTTAGGCTCCATGCCTAGACATGGACTGGGTGTTTTGAGCTGAGCATCTGAACCGGCTGTTCAGCTGTCTAGTCCTCCAGCTGTCTAGTCATCCAGCTCCAATTAATTTTATCCTGTCATTCCAATACCATGACGATGATGAAGTGAAGGTAGTGGACTGGTAATGTCAGAGGAAACCTACCGAATGAAACACAGGTGTCATGTTACACATAAAGGTGTCATGTTACACATAAAGCACGATGCTGCTCCTGACCTGACAACGCAGTTTGTTATTCTATTCAATTCAATTAATTTTTATATAGCGCCTTTCACAACAATGTGCGTCAAAGCGCTTGGCATTAATTTGTAGAAAAGAGGGTTAAACTCACTGTCTCTTGTCAGATTGTGTTTGAGGCCATTGCAGGAGATGGTGCTGGAATGGACATAGCGATCGATGACTTGTTGATACTGAACGGACCGTGTGCTCCTCATGGTAGGTGCAGAGTAGCCAGTAGGTAAGTAGGTATCACTGTAAATCACTTGTGGACAAGCTCCATTCATCATTATACTGCACATAACGTACACTGTAGCTGCCAGTTTTGTCATGGAGGTCTTCATACAACCTTAAAAGTGGTTCAAATATGAATGTTGTGTATGAGAATAACTGCATGACAATTTTGTATATAATTTGAGGGTTTTGATTCCTGAAGAGTCTTGATTTTATTTCCTACTCATGGAATCGATATTACAAATTGTGCACGTAGGTTGGGCTTGGCTACCATATAGAGTTCTGACACCTGCTTTTAGAGTGTGGCTTTCTTGCTGCTGGATGAGGAACGTGTGTTTTCACTCCTGCATGTACACCACAGCCTCGCTGACCTGTTTCTGGACACCCTAGGGTTCTGTGACTTCGAGATGGACTTGTGTGGCTGGGTTAGCGTGCGGCCACTGGTCAGAGGTATGGACTGGGACTGGAGTTCGGCTTCCAGTGTCAGCAGCAGCTACGCCCCAGCCTTGGACCACACGACCAACTCAGATCTAGGTGAGTCTTTACCTGCTGAGAGAAGACAGTATGTAATGAGTTTAACAGCGTCTCTGTATAACATTGTACTGTGGTCTCCATCATCAACTTCATACTGCAGCCCTCTCACACCAGGGGTGTGAAGGACTGTGCTCTTGTCTCTGGCCTTTCGTTGACATGGATCTGATGTTCTCAGGTCACTACCTGTACTTCAGCAAGTCCATGTTGCAGCCCTCCTTGACAGCTCATCTTCACAGTGAGCATATGGACTCCACGCCTGCAGGCTGTCTCGTGTTCTGGCACTTCACGGACATGTTTTACACTGGTAGGTATAACTGCACTTTACACGTCAAACTCATTCAGCTTAAAGCAAAACCAAAATCCCAACTCTTACACTGCATTGTGTGCTTGAACATGCCACACGTGAAGGATCACCTTTGTACCACTGGGAACACACACACGATGTGTTCAGTAACGTAACGGGAAACTGCGTTGGGTGAGGTGTGTGCCATTGGGTAAATCATGCATGCTCCTCAATATACATCGCAGGCTTGTCTTTTTAACCAATACCTGAAGTTATACATGCATCTACATTTAGTCTAATGTCAGTTCAGTGTCTGTCAGCAGTTTGCTGATGTGTCCTGTTGTCCTCAGAGGATGTGAAGCTTCAGGTGTACATAAATGACTCCAGTGGTCTGCATTTGATCTGGAGCCAGATGGCCAATCAGAGGAACATCTGGCTGGAGGCCAGGGTGGATTATATGGCTGTAGGACGCCACCAGGTGGGTCAGCTACCCAGTTTTGGATTCGGATTCGTTTCACTCAAACACCGAATGTGACATTTCTTCTGCTCCAGATAGTACTTGAAGCACAAGCTGTGAAGCTGACTGCCACGGTCGACATTGCTCTCGATGACGTTTACATCGCGAGGACCGGATCCTGCGCAGACCTTTCGGTCACTACAGTGGCCCCCACCATTGCACCAACAACAGCTGTGTCAGGGACACCAATGGACTGCAGCTTTCAAGAAGGTGAGTACATCTGCAGTTCCATGCCAGAAGAGGTTTAAAAAGGCAGATTGGATTTACTCTTTGTAATTGTTAGCTGTTTGGAAACCTGTTCTGCTTCCGTGGTCTCCTCACTGCTTGTCCTTTGGGTTTCTTTCCCTCAGGTCTCTGTAACTGGTCCCAGGAGAGCAGTGACTCCTTTGACTGGGTGCGGCAGAATGGAAGGCAGGTGGTTGCCCCGGGAGATGGACCTCGCTATGACCACAGCCTTGGGAACCAAGATGGTAACATTCAGTTTCCTGCCAAAAGTATAGATTTTTAGTGCAAGGACAAAGAGACAGGATTTAAATTTTTGGGTCTGTTTGGAAACCTTCTTAATTTCTGTCTGTTGTCTCATATTGTGACTTTCATCCATCTGTAGTTAAACCACTTGTCCTTTCATTATAATAAATTTCATAATTATTTACTGAGTTTAAAGCAGGTCTACAAGTATGTGTTTTATATTTGAAGGACAGCTCACACCTTTTATTTTTACATTAAGTTGCTTATCTTGTGCCAATATGTAAGGCATCTTACACACATCGTTACAGTGTACATACTGTATATCACAGGAGCACCCTTTTTAACAACACAGTAAGGCCATCAGGGGACTGTTCAGGTTCTTATCTTGTATACAGGCGTCCTCAGGTAGTGAGTGTTGTGGTAGATATCATAACTAAATATTCCAGTGATGCACCATTCAGAGGCGGCACGGTGGTGTGGTGCTTAGCACTGTCACCGCGCACCTCCAGGCCTGGGGTTTGATTCCCGCTTCAGGTCTGTGTGTGTGCAGTTTGCATGTTCTCCCTGTGCTTAGTGGGTTTCCTCCGGGTTCTCTGGCCTCCTCCCAAAGACATGTTAGGTTGATTGGTGTCTCCAAATTGCCTGTAGTGTGTGTCTGTGTGTGTGTGTGTGCCCTGTGGTGGGTTGGCACCCTGCCCTATACACTTTGTCTCCTGGGATGGGCTCCAGGCTTCCTGTGATCCTTAACAGGATGAAACGGTATAGAAGATGAATGAATGTCCAGTTCACACAGTGGGGGGGCTGCCGTACGCGACCCGTGGGTTCTGTGTTAATCTTCAGCATGTCTCTCCCAGGGTTCTACCTGCTAGTCTCTGCACTGGGCTCTGAGAATGAAGAGGTGGCCGTCATCTCTGTACCCATGATGCTCCAGTCCACAGATGTCTGCATCAGCTTCTGGTATCAGATGCTGGGCTCGTCTGTGTCCAGCTTAGAGCTACGGGTGGAGAATGTAAGTGGTCAGCCTCTGCACCCTAATGCTCTCTGGCTGGGTCTTATTATTCAGGGTACAGACCTTCATTGGCTTGCACAGCCTTGCACAGGGACAGCGTCCTCTGAATTTTCACAGCCTTGCGCAGGGACAGCGTCCTCTGAATTTTCACAGCCTTGCGCAGGGACAGCGTCCTCTGAATTTTCACAGCTTTGCGCAGGGACAGCGTCCTCTGAATTTTCACAGCCTTGCGCAGGGACAGCGTCCTCTGAATTTTCACAGCCTTGCGCAGGG
>JABJVR010022013.1:27948-38327 GCA_025773905.1 Chitala chitala
ACCTGTAACACCTCATCTCCCTGTCAGGTACCTACTCCTATATGTAACACTGTACATCACACCTGTAACACCTCATCTCCCTGTTAGGTACCTACTCCTATATGTAACACTGTACATCACACCTGTGCATAATAAACCACACAATGCATAATAAAAAATTCATCAGTTATTCATATTTTGTCAAATTGCCCCCAAAGAGAAAATATGTATGTTATGTATAAGATGTATGTTATGGTAAAAGAGCAGTACAGCACAAATCTGTGAAGGGGGTGTCTGTGAAAGCCAGGGACAGGAAGTGAGCTCACATATCTGTGTCACCAGTGCCTCAGGACCAGTGTCCTCCGAGCAGCTACCGGTGCTCCAGTGGAGTGTGTGTGGAGCTCAGCAGCGTGTGTGACTTCACTGATGACTGTGGGGACCGGAGTGATGAGACTGACTGTGGTAAGGCTAGCCAATCAGGAGTCGCCCTGGCGCTCACAGAGATGTGTGTGTGTGTGTGTGTGCCTGTGTGTACATATATCTATGTACACTCAACACCAGAGTGATTGTTGTACAATCAGCTAAAGCTAATACTTTTAGTGAGTACTCTTTCATTCTGCAATTTACTGTATTTTTATCCAAAGGCCATGTGTGCCCATGTGATGTTATATATTCACATGATGTGCTGTGTTCTCAGACCGGCAGGGCTACCTGGACAGATGCAGTTTTGAGCAAGGCCTGTGCACATGGGAACAGAGTGACGTGGACACGCCCGGGGCAGACTGGGTCCTGCAAGAAGCTGAGACAGCCCCAGGTGACCTGGCCCCGCCCAGAGACCACACCCGAAATTCAGCAGCAGGTGAGTAACACTGCTTAATAACCTGAATGAAACAGAGACACGTGGAGGAGATTAACAGCCACCCAAACGTACACAATTTATAAACTTATACATACATACATTTACACAGTTTGTCATGTCTTAAAGGAAATTTGAACAGAGTTCTGGACCGATGCAGTCCATTGTTTATATGTGGCTTGTTACGAGTTCTCTTCAGAGTGACCAGAGCGATACGAAGTTATCTGGTGTTCTGACAGGACATTACGCCATCCCTGGACTTCACCTCTCTGAAGGAGCACTATCAGAACTGGTCTCCGCCACTCTGCTGCCCACCATAAACTGCAGCGTAAGTTAATCCTTAGCTTCCAACATAAAAATTAGTCTTCAACATTATATAAATTAGTAGGACCTGGTGACCTTAAGCTGATGAGATCCTACAAGATGTTACATTATGGTAAGACACATTACTAAAGCCCTCTCTGGCTGAGTATTCATCTGTGGGCACACGTGTCCAAGTGTCTGCGCTCTATGTCACCACCTACAGGTGCGGTTTTACCACTACAGCCAGGACACTGGCCCGGCGTCAGGGGAGCTGGCAGTGAGGCTCAGAAGCATCCACAGTGCAAGTGAGGACCAGGTCTTGTGGCGCAGAGAACCGTCAAGGGGCTTCTTCTGGGAGAGGGCAGAGGTCACCTTCTCGGCTGCTGTGGGCAGCAAGGTAAAGGGACGCAGCCCCCAAACGTGTGCTGGGAGTTTTCCTGTCTGCTCCAAAAATGGGTATGGTTAAAGGCTGATGGGCAGGTAAAAGACCAGCAGCCCGCAGGCTCCCTTTCAGGTTAGTCACATTAGCAACTCTAGCTGCAACTGTCTTTATTGAATGGGTACAGTATTGCTTTTTACATCTCACAAGGACTAGAACTGTATAAATTCCTTGGAGAAAACTCACATTTTCTATGATTGTTGGCTTGATTGCGATTAAATTTCTCTGACTTTGTAAATTACACTTAAGCTCATCGTCCGATGTCGCTTAGTACGGCAGAGGCAGAATTCCCGGCTTTGGTGAAGGCCCCGCCCTGCCGTACATGTGTGTACCTGATCAGAGTGCTGTGCTCACTCCTGTGGTGATCAGAGTGCTGTGCTCACTCCTGTGGTGGTCACAGTGCTGTGCTCACTCCTGTGGTGATCAGAGTGCTGTGCTCACTCCTGTGTTCTCTGTTAACAGGTTGTTCTCCAGTACAAGAGAGGGCCTCCTGCTGGAGGAGTTGTGGTGGTGGATGACATTTCCTTTTCACCACACTGTGACCATGATCCAGAGAACTCCCCTTTACCCCAGCCACCCTCCCCTTCAGCCACGCCCTCAATATTACCATCAGCCACACCCACTACATCCCCTTCGGCCACGCCCTATACATCTCTTTTAACCAAGCACTGTAAGGTTAGAGAAGTACCGACCAAGTATAGTGCTGGGATGCACCCAGTGTTAGAGACCATTAATGACACATTTACCGCAGTTTTCACTTTTTACATATTTAATTTTCATGTATTCTGATGGTGTTCAATATCTCTTCTCATTATCAGTAATTCAGCTGATGTTGATGTCCACAATCAAATCTTTTTGTTCATTCGGTCAGATGTGCTCTTACTTCCATCTTCTCCTCAGGCAGAAGAGTTGTTCTGCTGGCTGTCAGACGGTGACATCTGTGTCCCCGAAGGCTCTCGCTGTAACTTTCTGAAAGACTGCCCCCTAGGGGAGGATGAGCAGAACTGCGGTGAGGGAGTTGATGAGCCTCTGGCTCCCATGTCTCAGAATTGTGGTTTCACTCTGTACTGCAAGAGACATTTGATCACCCACCGAACATGACACTGTCAATAGCCTGTTGTACCATGTAGGACGTGTCCCATGCCTGTTGTACCATGCAGGACGTGTGCCATGCCTGTTGTACCATGCAGGACATGTCCCATGCCTGTTGGACCATGCAGGACGTGTGCCATGCTTATTCTGCCATGTTTGGAGCTTGTCAGTTTTTTGCCACATTTAACTGCTCGGTCAGGTACAGTTAATCAAGTCAGACTGTTCTCCAGTTACTGTTCTATGAGGGAAGAAGTACATTCATCTGTAACTAAAAGTGGTGATATACAGGTATGTTACATAATCATATGTTGGTCCCCATGTCACATACATTCATAAGAAAACCTGCTGTTTTTCTTAAAACTTTAAGATCTCACACCTTCTGGTGATTCTGGCAGTGATGCTGGTGTCTCTCACATTGACACCGATGGTGCTCACAGTGATTCTGATGACTGATGACTCTCACAGTGATGCTGATGGCTCTCACAGTGATTCTGATGACTGATGACTCTCACAGTGATGCCAGTGGCTCTCACAGTGATGCTGATGACTCTCACAGTGATGCTGATGGCTCTCACAGTGATGCTGGTTTCAATGTAACTCACAGTGATACTGATGGCTCTCACAGTGATGCTGGTTTCAATGTAACTCACAGTGATGCTGATGGCTCTCACAGTGATGCTGGTTTCAATGTAACTCACAGTGATGCTGATGGCTCTCACAGTGATCCCTCCTATTGCTCTATCTGACAGCTGTACCATACACAGGCCTTGTGGTCGGGCTGTTCCTGCTGGCTGCATTATTGATCACTGGGACCATTTTTCTTTGGCGGAGAAAATCAGCTGCCAAGTAAGTTTATGATGAAACATGGCAGTGTCTGAGCAGTTGAAATGAGCACCTCTCGCCGAGTGTGTTATTCTGTACCTTTTACAGGGCACGTAATGACCACATAGGCGACATGAATGACACCATCTTCTACCTTTATAACTGCAGTCTGGATGTGAGTATGTCTCTCCCTGCCCCCCAGGACTAAATCAGTAATATAACCCTGAAACTCATTCAGGATCACTCGGGTGTAAACTGTACATATTGTTCATGTTGTTTTTTAACTTCAGGGTGACATGATTTGATAGCGTGTCATTTCTAAAGTAAACAATATTTGGGCATCTTCAAATGTCCATGATTGGCAGGATGTGGGACCAGCAGACACCTCTAAGGAGCAGCTGATCAGGAGCAGCGGTGTGGACATAAATGTGGACACTAAAAGCACTGACACTTGAGGGGCAGAAAACAGGCACTTCACACACACCTCCAGTCCGGAAACATACGGTTTACTTGCAGGTGTGCAGGCCTTTCTCAACACAGCTGAGCGTTGCTCATGTTGTTGGAAGACCTCTGACCCCCTTTGTAAGTCATCCTCATGTACCCGAGCCCATTCCCCGAAGACAAAGAAAATGAAATAAACAGGAGGAAAATAATTTTAAACAACTGTCCTTTGTGTATAATTGAACAAAGATACAAGAGGAAATATTATGAAACAGTAATGATGTTAAAACCCACCACAGGTGTGCGGGGCATGATCTGCATTTTCACCATAATGGTTTACTTATTCATTTTATAATGATGCCAACATGAGAGTATTTTTTGACGGCACCTGGTTGGGAAATGCTACATTAGATAACTGGCTACTTAAGTGTCAGGAAGTGTATGTGTGACCCTCTAAGATCAATCAGGCGAAAATCCCCTCAAATGCTCACGGTTTAAAATGTGTTTTCACAGCACTATCCACTCATGTGGCCGCAAATGTGAAAGATTACATTACTCTGAATTTCAGATGCAAATATAAAACTTAAAATTTGTATTTTAATATATTTTTAATTGATAAAAATTAATTTTGAAAGGATGCCCATTTACAGCATGTTTTTCCACAAGTGCCTAAATCTTTTGCAGAGTTCTGTAAATAATAAACTGCATTTACTTTATTGCCATGTGTTATTATATTGTCTGGCTTAACTGGATCTGGTTTTGTTGTGAATTGTTATGTTTAAGAAATTTTAGCATTTCTACTGTTTTTAAACGATGCAGTTTGAATTGAAATGCAGCTTGAAATGGATTTCATGTTAGTGGTAGTACTTTATAGATGTCTTGTTTTTCACATTCAGTAAGAACATTGAACTTAAAATATCAGATTTCTCAAGATGAGTGTCAGTGGGAGGAACAAAAAATACAGTAGCATGATGCTCCATTACAACTGAGGGGAATGAATAAACAGCAAACAGCAAACAAAACAATCAGCAAACAAACTGCACATATTTGTGCTGCAAGATAACATGCACTTATTCATTCAATATAAAGTGCATGTTTCTGAGTATTCCACTGTACACACACACACACACACACACACACACACACACACAGTTGCAGTTGTGGTAAACAATCAATCTATGGAAGCAAACGGTTGTCTTAATAATTAAAAGACAAAATTATAAGAGTGTGAACACTGAATGCTGAATTCCTGAATGCTGGCAGGACAGAAGGTTTGTACAGGAGAGCTTGGTTTGTGTGCCAGTGCATGTGGTCACCAGCGGGTGCAGATATTCCAGGACACGCCATGCATGCTGCACAGGTAACTGAACCAGGTGTCACGGTGAGCGCAGGACTTGTTAGGCAGCTGGACCAGTGTTGAGGACTCTGCAGTGTGCGTGTTGTGTGTTCACTTGTGTCAGGGATCTCTGGCTTGTCCAGACCGCAGAGCCCCGGCACAGGGAGACAGATCAGCGGGGGGCGTGGGCTTCCCAGCTCCATTCGCCATTGTCCCCATGCCGCCTACATGCTGCATCCTTCTTGTGATGAGCTATCTGGTGCTCCTGGGCCAAATGGTGGGGGAGGTGAGCGTGCGGATGGTCTGGGTCGTGCTCCCTGGTTCTGTGGGGCCCATGTGCCTCATCGCCATGGTGACGGTGACGATGGTGGCGATGTTGGTTATGCTCCCGTTGGGTCAGCCTGCTGTGCTCAGGCTCTTCCTCTTCGTCCTCTTCCTGCTGATGCTGAGGCTCCCTGTGGGTAGACCCCCAAACCTCCTGCCCCCCCAAAGCGGCCTGGCTGCTGCCAAGCAGAAGATTGCGGCTGCGCTGCTCCGCCCGTGCGGGAGTGGAGTGGTGCGGGGCAGGGTGGGTGTGACGGAGCATTCGTGCCTCAGGTTGGAGAAGACGTTTCTCCTCCTCCTGCTCCTCGCCAAGTTCTTCTCCTGGCTCCTCAACCTCTTGTCCTTCCTCCTGCTGCTGCTCCTGGGCTTTGAGGCGCTGGTGATTCTCCTTGGAGCTTATCTGGCCTGCTGATGTCTTCTCACACCCATGCTGACCCTCAGAACCCTGAGCGACACACACACACATACACACACACACACATGCACGCACACACAAACACAATGCAATAGCAGATTAGTATGTCATACACTATATGAAATTCATGGTTAACATGTTAGCAGATGAGTTGTATGGAAGTAATTAATCCTCTTCCATCTATATATATTTTTTGTAATTACCATGCATTTGTTAATGCAAAAAAAAGCAGAACAAAAGGACTCTTACACACATTGACACAGAGACATGCTTACCTACACGGCACCTACATGCAGTTTCAGCAACCACCCAAATACACATGCATCACACTAACATTACTACAGTACAAACAGCAGTCAGTGGAGGGTAACGTGATCCCTGTTGGCAAGCACACAGTACCACTCTCTCTACAGGGGGCGCCACTGAGCCTAGCAGCTGCTCTCCACTCTTTATGTTAATAAAGCCCATCTGAGAACTAAAAGCTAACATCACACCGTTTGTCTTCACTCACCAGCAGCACCGACACCTCACCGACTGCGCTTATCTTCTCAGTGCTATTCCTAATGGAGGCAAAATGGGGGGAAGGGTGGCAGGGGAAGGTCACAAATAAAACAAATGGAAGGTGGCCACCAGGTGCAAATGAGAACGCAGACAGTGCCTGTGTGTCAAGCTACTTGGACTTTGGGACTGGTGGTGCGCTTTGAAGAGAAGCCACAAAAAACGAGGTTGGATTTCAGAACCCTGGGTCCGTCACACTCAGGTTAAGGTCTGTCCCTTAACTGGTTCTGTAACATACTCAACTGTGGAAGCTTACAGAGGTGAATGAAATGCAAAGTTATGCCAGCAGTTTGGTCAACAAGCACCACTGTTTCACTGACGAAGAGTACAATCTGCTGTCTGGTTAGAAACGACTTGCATGCTAACAGTGGACAGCACAGTTTGTTGGATACAGGATGGAGCGGAAACACGCTGTGATCATAAAAATATGAGCATGAAGAACAGTAGATAACAGCCCTGCTCTGCAGCATGACAATATTAGCTGTGATTTAATACAGCTCAGTGCTAACAGCTGCTAATAAGCACTACAGGTATATAGACAGTAGAAAGTAGCTAAAAGCTAAGAGCTGGTGCTATGCATTGGTATGACAGTAGAACATACTGTTTGGCTGAATGCTGATTAATGCTAGCTGCTGCTAATAAGCACAGCTAGGTAAGAGACTGACAGAAAAACACAAGATTTGGCAGCATATTTTAAAGCTCTTTGGTAAAGATCTACATGTGTTAAATGATCCACCTATCTTTGCCTTATGATCATAATAGTGCTTAGTAAAGCTGGCAGAGGGCAGACTAATTAAAGGATAACTTTTCTCTGGAGTGGCAGGTAAAGCAGATCTCACTAGGATCTAGTTAAACAGACCGCTCCATTTGCTGGGAGCACAGAACTCTTCCTCACCTTCTAGCACAAACTGTTGGGTGGCGTTACGGAAAGGTCCTTTTTTTACGAGCAACAGCCTAGAAGGTCACACAAGACGTAAACACGTAATCAAGAGCTGTCTAGGCTCCGATCTTCATTTAATGGTTTTCTGCTCAGTGCTTTGAGATGCATGGCAACAGCAAAATGGAAATATTACATCATTCCTAGCTCATCGATGCCAGCGTTGAGTCTGCTGCAATTGTACATTTCATAATATATATTAAACAACAAACAGAAGGAGAAAGCGAGGTGATGGGATGATAATGGAGATGACTAACAGAAAGCATGCTTGCAGGTCAGCTCAGATGAACTTCCATAACTGTGACAGCCTATATAAGAGAAGTGCATCTGTGATGCTAACTGTTATATTAGGGAAGAGATGAATCATCTCTTCCCCAAAAGGATTTCAGTGAAAAACCAGACTGCCCGTGTTTTATTCTTACTGCCTTGTCATGTCTGCTGTCCTCTGAAATCAAACAAACAACTTCACTTTGCTTTCTTTGCTTCAGCTAGAATGACACAGGTACATCTGATGTGACATGCTGAGAAAGTAAAGTTCTAACCCAAACTTCTGATTATTGCATCTCTGGTTGATTCATGTTCACAGTCTCTGCAGTAGAAAACATTCATTTTCAAAGCTAATGGTAAGAAACGTCTCTGCCTGGGCCACGGTCTGAAATCACAGTGAACTGAAACCCATCTCACCAGACTTATTCAGGACATCACTACATATCTCAAATTGCATCAGATGGAGTCATCCAACTGAAAGTGTCAATCGCTGCAGATGGACGGCACCCAGCGCTGACGGCACCCTCACCCAGTCTAGCCTGGCGGCATTACCTGCAGGTCCAATGCCCCACCAGGGGTTGGGGTGCCAGGCAGGGTCGCGGCTGCCAGCTTTGCCAGTAGGGTGTTGGGTGGCTGCTCGTAGGGTGGATGGGTGCTCCTCCAGTACTCTTCCAGGTAGTCTGCTATGTGCTCGCATGCCTCCTCCAGCTGGTTCTCGTCCAAGATGATGTCAAACACCTCCTGGTGGAGGATTAATCACTGCATTGAAATGAGGTCTGCATCTATCTCTGACAACCTGTGCCTTCCTGTGGACGTGTTTCCAGCAACACCAGCAGGAGTGAAGCAATCTATGGAGTGTTGGAGATCCTGTGAGAAGTTTCCAACTCACCAGGTATGAGCCGCACCCACAGGTGCTCTCTGTTCTCATGCTGTTCTCTGTGGTACTCACCGGTGGGCACTGCTGCAGCTTGTCAGCAGCCACCATCTGCACGTTCATGTGCTTCGCCTGAGACTTTCCTCTGGACTTTATGAGCCTTTGCAGAACCTTCAGACAGAACAGCCCAGATTTAAAAATGAGGACACCTCACCAAACCATGGAGCGGATCTGAGCTGGAGAATGTGTGGCAGAACGCTTTACTTAGACCTATATCATCTGCGACATTTCACGTCCTTCACCTTGGGTGAGGAGACCTTGACGTAGACCAGGATGGGCGCTAAAGAGCTCTTGGCCAACTGGCTGGGGTGGTTGATGGTGTCCGCATCCAGAACCACCAACTGCAAGCATCGAGCCAACTCAAATATCCGCTCAATCTCACTCTGGACCTGAGCTGAACACGACAGGTAGAGCATCACTGACTCCACCGTCTCCTGACCCAACTTAACGGGATGGGGGGGGACAACTACACTTCAGACCAAATGAGTGCAAATTCAGTGCTTGGTATAAGGTGCACTAAAACCACCCATCCCTTTATAAACAAGGACTAAACATACGACACCATAGACCATTAACACCATTAACACCATTAACATTGCTTCCACATAGCTAAGTTCTATATATGGTGAAACGTAGAGGACAGGAGGCTCTTCTCTTTCACCTCATGAGCACACTTGGCAGAGAGGACTCCGCCTGGCACGGGTGGCATGGCACCCAACACTTACCCAGGTTGGAGCGCATACTGGCACGCTCTAGAAGCCCATGTTTACTGGTGCTGTTTAAGATGGAGCGCTTGGCCAGGGAGATATCGGCAGTGACCCTGGTGATGGAGATCCTGAGCGAGACAGAGCGGGGTGAATGGGCGTGCTTCCTGGGTGCCACCCGGACTCAAACCGCACATGTGACACGAACAGACTGATCTCAGCACGGCGTGTCACAAACGGTCACCGAACTGTGCAAACCCACCTAACTTATAGTACTATAAATTCATAATTACAATTAGTAGTATTAATGATTACCAGCAGTTATTTTTTAGTTCTGCACCAGTTGTGCACACCATCTTACCTGCATGTCTATTTTCTCACTATTTCCAGGTCACAAAGGCCACAGGAAATGAAACTCACCTTCCTTCAAACCTGTGTTTCAAGAAGTCGAAGAGGGCTTTCTGCATCATGTCTGTCACCTGTGGTTGGAAATGAGAAATTAAACATGGCACAGTGCTCCCTCTTTGCTGGACTGAGACATGCAAGCACCAAAAGGTCATGCAGTAAATCAAGTGCCCCCTGCTGGCTGGTCCTGGAAATGCTCTGCCTTCCCCCACAGAGTACGTAAAGGGCTGCTTGCTGGCTCTGTACAATTTAGACTACAGGGTTGTGAATGTGTGTGGAGGTGGCGGTAACTTTGACCTCATAGCCTTTTAGGGAGGGGCCCATGAGCACCACAGGTCTCATGGAGGGCACCACATCATAAGGGGGTGTGTGCTCATTCTGTGGGGGGGAAACACAGTCACATTCATAAAGGTGCTAGGACAACAGGAGAGCAGGAACAGTGGAATCTGATGGAATCTGTACATCAGTAGCTAGAGATACTTACCGATTTCTGTTTCTGCTTTGCTGCTGTTTAAGGGAAAGGTGGCGTATGGGGGGGGGGATAGAGAGGGGGGGGGGCAGGACGAC
>JABJVR010022023.1:0-38326 GCA_025773905.1 Chitala chitala
GTACAAGTACGATAAACATTTAACAAGTACAAGTACGGATAAACATTTAACAAGTACAAGTACGATAAACATTTAACGTAGCTGTTACAGTTGCTACATTTGCTGTTAATAATTAGGCTACACAGAGATTGACTGTTCATAGTTGCTGTAGTAATTCACAGGAAATCGGTGTCTGTTTCGTACCATTTAAAGCAAAGGGAAAACTACAGAGTGGGGGCATCCACAGGGTCCAACATCAGGTTTTTTAAAATGGGGTGGGGGTTAAAATAAACTCAGGCTAAATAACATGCTATGGTGTAGACACACTGTGTCATAAACCCCACAGTGTCAATTACTGCGTTTGTGAAATTTCAGGAGGTGTAACTAAAGGTTTTTCATTTTGCTTACTCAACTTTATCTTTAGAATACTTTAAGTTGTTCAGCTTTGGTCTCTTAGGTACTTCAAATGAATTAGTGGCATTATCTTCCTTCTTTTTTACACTGCCTGCTAAGATCCACTTTCATTTTGTTAGGTTTCAAGGCACTACAGTACCCTAGCTCCTCTCTGAAATGTAAAAAAGTTATCTGTTTTAAAATTTTGAATATTTGGATTCATCTTTTATACATGAATGTAATGAACATGTTCTAAATGAAATTCAACTGAATGCTTTTGCTCTTGAAGCAAGGTTTTCCACTGTTTTGGTAGGGAGTTGACTTTATGTATGCATGTAGAATGAAATTTGTCTAAGCATACATTCTGCACAGCTACATACCATGACAGAATTTCATATTACCAGAGTACAGCCATCAAAAGACTCCTTGATCTGCAGACTGGAAAATCTTCCATTAACTTTTTGCAAATATTGTCACACTCTTCTTCTTTTTCAATTGTCACCTGTCATTTTCACATTTGCTGTTAGTTTGAGTTTGTCTATACAGTACACTGCTTAGTTTCAGTTTGTATAAATACTTATTAATTTAGGCTTATATTTTTTCTGCTGTTTTCACCTGTCCTTTTTTCAGTTTTTGTTAGTATTCCCACATTGTGTTATAAACCTGATTACGTTTGAGTGTCTGAGGTCTGGTTTATTACTTCTCCAGTTCTTTTGTTTTCAAGTTTTTGTCCACAGTGGTGTTTTATTTTTAAGTGTTTGACTGCCTTCTTAATAGAAGCGTTTAAGCTGTGCTTACTTATAGCTTCACTTCAGGTAAAAAAGCCTACATCCAAATTTTGCAACACTTACACTATATTGCCAAAAGTATTGGGACACCTGCCTTTACACGCACATGAACGTTAATGGCATCCCGGTCTTAGTCTGTAGGGTTCAATATTAAGCTGGCCCACCCTATAACAGCTTCAACTCTTCTGGGAAGGCTGTCCACAAGGTTTAGGAGTGTGTCTATGGGAGTGTTTGACCATTCTTCCAGAAGCGCATTTGTGAGGTCAGGCACTGATGTAGGACGAGAAGGCCTCGCTCGCAGTCTCCGCTCTAATTCATCCCAAAAGTGTTCTATCGGGTTGAAGTCAGGACTCTGTGCAGGCCAGTCAAGTTCCTCCACCCCAAACTCGCTCATCCATATCTTTATGGACCTTGCTTTGTGCACTGGTGCACAGTCTTGCTGGAACAGGAAGGGGCCATCCCCAAACTGTTCACACAAAGTTGGGAACATGAAATTGTCCAAAATGTCTTGGTATGCTGACGCCTTAAGAGTTCCCTTCACTGGTACTAAGGGGCCAGGCCCAACCCCTGAAAAACAAGCCCACACCATAATCCCCCCTCCACCAATCTTTGCAGTTGGCACAATGCAGTCAGGCAAGTACCGTTCTCCTGGCAACATGTCTCCATTGCTCTAGAGTCCTGTGGCAGCATGCTTTACACATTTACATTGCACTTGGTGATGTAACGCTTGGATGCAGCTGCTGGGCTATGGAAACACATTTCATGAAGCTCTCTACACACTGTTGTTGTGCTAATCTGAACACCACAAGAAGTTTGGAGGTCTGTAGCTATTGACTCTGCAGACTGTTGGCGACTTCTGCGCACTGTGTGCTTCAGCATGCACTGGCCTGGCTCTGTCATTTAATGTGGCCTACCACTTCGTGGCTGAGTTGCTGTTGTTCCCAGTTGCTTCCACTTTGTTATAATACCACTAACAGAATATTTAGTAGCAAGGAAATTTCACAGATGGACCTATTGCACAGGTGGCAACCTGCTTGAATTCACTGAGCTCCTGAGAGCTCCCCATTCTTTCACAAACATTTGTAGAAGCAGCCTGCATGCCTAGGTGCTTGTTTTTATACACCTGTGGCTATGGAGGTGATTGGAGCACTTGAATCCAATTATTTGGAGGGGTGTCCCAATACTTTTGCCAATATAGTGTATGTATGATTTTTTTAAGGGAAACTTGCTTCAAAAATTATAACTTTGGCAAGTTGCTGTGGTATAAATATAATAACATAAAAATGAAAAATCTGCTTTAGGCTTGTCATGGGATAGTACTACCTTCTGACCTATTTTTGTAACTATCATACTCTGTACTAAACTTTCCCTTAGTCTGTAATGTAGTGTGTATTTATTCATGTCCAGAAAAGGCTTAAATGTTAGTTAGTTAGTTAATTTATTTTAAGTTTGAGAAACTCAAATTAAATACATACATCAACAACAAAAAACAAACTGAAAAAGGGTATAATTGAAGCTAATGCTTATTATTCTACCCCTTTGCCTAAATTTTAATTTACTCAATTATTCATATAATTACGTTGATTCAATTACTTCGCAATCAGAGCAACACTAAACAACACTATCTATTCATATCTTTATATTTACATATCATTTCCATTTTAACCACTTTTTAAAACTTTACACTTACATTACAAGCATTCCACACATTCACTCCTTGAACTGAAAAACTGTTTTTTTAACATTTGTTATTTTCTTCTTTTTAAATAAACACGCTCCTCTTAGTTTGTAATTACTCTCCCTCCTTTCAAACAGCTCTATACTAAACTATACTTTAAACATATATTGCAATATTTTATACTTTGCTAAGTCTCTAAATTTTAAAACATTCTAATTAACAAATAAAGCATTTGTTGGACTGTAATACCCAACTTTACTTATAATTCTTACTACTCTTTTTTTACGACACAAAAATTGGTGTGATTACTGTATTGTACACATTATCCCATATGTCAATACCATAGGTCATATATGGCACTATTATTGTATAATACAAAATATACAGTGAATCCTGACCAATGACATCTTTGACTTTATGTAACATTGCAATAATTTTTGACATTTTTGCTGTAACATAACTAATATGTAAATTCCAGCTTAAATATACCGAAACATTTTATTTCGGAAACCTTATCAATTTCCACTTCATTTATTCTAAATTTTGTACTTAACTTCCTATCTCAGTTTCCAAATATCATGTATTTAGTCTCTTTTTAAAATGTATAGATAAATTCAACTTTCACAGTGTCCCAGAGTTGCTTCAGCTGCTTCTCCACTGCAAAGAAATGTTGTATCATCAGCAAACAATATACATTTTAACAATTTACAAGTTTTACTTAAATCATTAATGTACAGGATTAATAACAATGGTCCCAAAACTGAACCCTGGGGAACTCCACAAGTGATCCCCTGCAGCTCAGAGTCTGCACCGTTCAAATGTACACACTGCTTCCTGTTTTCTAAATAGCCTTTAACCCAATCATGTGCAACCCTTCTCACTCCATATCTTTCCAATTTATCCAATAATATTTTGTGGTCAATGGTATCAAATGCTTTTTTCAAATCCAGAAATATACCTATTGTATAGTGCTTTCTTTCTATAGCTTCTATTATTTCTTCTGTCAATTCTATCAGCGCTAGTGAAGTTGTCCTAGTATGTCTAAATCCATATTGCTGTTCAGTCAATATATTATATTTATCTATAAAATCATTTAACCTCTTTATGAAAATGTTTTCCAATATTTTGGGAAATTGTGACAACAAAGAAACTGGTCTATAATTACAAAATAAGTGCTTATCACCAGCTTTGATCAAAGGAATTATCTTATATTTTCATTTTACTTGGAGATTTCCTGGAACTTAAAGACTGATTATAGATATAAGTCAATGGTGTCACAATAGTTTCTATTAATGATTTAATTAAGTGCATATTTATTTCATTCCAGTCCATAGATTTTTTCTTTTAAAAAATTTGTACTATATCAATAATTTCTTTTTCATCTGTCGCTCTACGAAACATGGTGTATTTATTTATAAGTATAGTATCATAACCTACTCCATCTACCTTTGTTGGTATAACTATATTCTTAGACAAATTTGGTCAACATTTACAAAAAAATAATTGAACATATCCACAATATTTTTTTTAATCTTTGATTTCCTTATTGTTTTCTCTAAAGTACTATGTCCCCTATATTTTTATAAAGAAAAATCATTTAAAATATTCCATGCATTTTTAATATCTCTTTTATTATTTTCTAAGAATTTACTATAATAATTCATTTTACTACACCTTATAATAGTTATCAATTTATTTTTGTATTCTTTACACTTAGTTTCCAATTCTTTAGTCCTATTTTTTAGGAATTCCTTACATAGTTTATTTTTCTTTATACAAGCTTTTTTATACTTATTGTTATCCAAGGTTTATCAGTATTCTTTATTTTTCTAACCTTTTCAATCAAAGGTCAATGTTTCTCTTACAATTCAGTAAATATATCAAGGAAAGCTCCATATGCTTCCTCGACATCCTGGACATATACCCTGCTCCAATCCTGGTTAAGTAAAACCTCTTTAAAGGATCTTATAAATATATACAGTTTTACAGATATGGAGGTGTGATCTTATATTGTGTTTATTTTCGGACTTGTTGAAAACTTTATACCTATGAAGTGTGAGAGGAAACCATTGCAAATTTACTGTTACACTTCCCTACCCATAACAACTGAACAACGTGTCATGATAGCCACCTGTGACACTGTAATGCTGCTGAGACAGAGAACCCAAGTGTGTGCCAGTTAACACACAAGTCACGAAAATGCCACACTACGAACGTCACCAAAGCAACATGATACAAATAGCGCAAATATAGCACCACAACACAAATGATGCCAACTACAAATTACTCAGCACTGATTTGAACATGCCATATGCTTGCCTTGCTCTATTGATTAATTTTACTTAGCCTGGAATGAATAGCTTATTTTATAGACAGGGCTCCTCATTAGGGAGGCAAGACACATCAGAGGCCATAACACATCCTTTGCTGTCAAATATCATTGAAAGGACATTCCATGGCTTCCACCACACATCCACAAAATTTTCAGCATTGACCTTAAAATGTTTGTATTATATGTTGTTTTTAATTTTCTAGTAATGCATCGTTTACTTTTATGAATAGCCTACTCCAGCTGCTGACTCAGTTACCTACTACTTCTTAAAATTAATTTTAGGAATAATTTTTTTCCCCAATATGTTACTACTTAAAAACTTATCATTTTGTTAAATCATACTAAAATAAATATCTTAGAGTGCTACCAGGATTTTTGTGTAATGGATAATGAAGGTAGGGTCTCAAAAAGTCAATATGTCTCAGGGCCCCAAAAAGGCTAGAAAATTCTCTGGTTTAAACCATTTTCCTGCCTTTATGTGTAGCACATTTGATAATATGGATTAGTAACCCTGCCTTATGTCGCCTGCTTGTGTGGCTACCGAAGAGATTTTTGAGACCATGTGTGTCAACACCTCTGTCCGCAGTATTCAGGTTCATGGTGGTAATCCCCTAAGCTTCTTTTCAGTTGCTCTTTCCCAGACTGCTGCCACGCTCACACATGGCTGACGGACACGGGCGGAGACTGTGTCTCCATTCGGCCTTCTGTTTGTATCCTTCACCTCATCCACTGGCAGCTTTCCCTCACTCCCTGGAGGCGACACCCTTGCATTCCAACAGAGCTGAACAGACGAGTGCTGCTCACACCTTGTGCCGGCGTCGGTGCCGTTGATGAAGCCAGTTTTCTGGCAGGAGACCATGGCGCAGTTTTGCAACTCTTCAATATGTTGCGCACGTTGCATTTTTCCCCCCCCTGCTTATAACACCAGGGGAAATGAAAAGCTTACCACAACTTTGCTGCTTTTTGACCTTGAAGCCAGCTTTTGCTTGGCGTCTGTCTTGGCACCGCGTTGGGTTGAATACTGCCAAAGGAACCACAACCCCCCCAACCCCCCGCAAACCACTTCATTCCATTCAGTTTCATTCTCTGTCCACAATTGGTTTGATTTCTGCTGCGGAAGGTCCCACTCCTACACGCCATTGATTTAACGTGATGAAAATGCAGATGGAATTCAGAGGACAAATATTGCAATTCATGAGCATAGATTGTTGCGATGACTACATCTGACAGACCTTGCTGCGCAAAAGCCCTTTTGTTTTTCAATAAAGCTCGAGCTTGTGCATTAAGCAGTGCCCTTGGTGGCTGTGTCTGAGCTGGTGAACTGGCAGGTGTTACCAGTTTGAGCAGGTTTGAGAATCACAGCACAGGCTGCTTTGTGAGTCCATTAGACAAGCCCCATTGGTTCTGGTGATGTAATGGGTTACAGTGACTTTTGCCATTGGTTACAATGTGAAAGTTATCAAGGGAATGTCTAACAAAAGACCTTGAGCATCCAAGGATGAGAAATGTACCTTATTCTGGGTTTCAGAATTTCTCTGCTTCTGAAATTACCACGGTCATCCATTGTCAGCGTTGTGCCATGTCCTCTGAGCTAAATGGAGCTGTGTGGCCTTCAGTCGTTTGTAAGTGCCATTACCTCCCTTCAGCCCTGATTTATTTCCTATGTGAAAGTGAGGCCTCATCAGTGTCACAGGTCACACGTCTACATTGTCACTCCAGTGGGACTGATGCAAACAACCTGGTTCTTGTAACTATATACAGAAGACACTATTATGGTACAGACTATTTGAAGAAGACCAGTATCAGTGAGTTATGGATTTTTAGAGTTAATGTTTGGGTATCTTGGGTTTAGATGAGACCTGGTATATCAGTTGGCTTAGTGACCCATTTTCTAAGCATAACCTCATCAGTTCAGATTGTCCTGCCTTACAAAATCTGTCCCCCTGTTAGCTAATACTCACATTGCCATCTAAGTCTGTCTCACTAGTGCTAAGTGCAGCTCGTGACTAATCTAGAAGGGAACTGTTCTTGTCAAAAACACTGCTTCGCAGCATTAAGTACTCGGTTAAAAAAATAACATAGTGTCTAAGTTCATGTGTTAATGGTGTATGAGGAACACAACCCACGTGTGTGTTAGAAGCAGACGTTCTAACGTGTTCCTTAGAGCATGCAGTGACATTTTCACATCTCCTTCGTATATTTGTGTTCTGGTGTTTCATAAGTCAGGATGACACAGGAAAACAGTTGCACTGTTCCTAAATTTTAGGCCTGTCACTAGGCTACTTTATTGCCATTTTAGTGTTTTTTTCCAGCAAGAAGATTCCAACATTAGCTCCACCTTAGCTTGTTTGTTCCAGTTTTATTAACTTAGTCTGGGGTGACTGTTTTGCACTGAAACGTCTTTCATGCCATGACCACAGAGCAATCAGCTTACTGCTATGGTATCACTTCACTTAAGTGATTTTTCATATCTCCTTCCTTCAGTATTTTTCGCTTCGTTTCCATCCATCTGTTATGCGATTCTAAAAAAGCCTTTGCTTATCTGATGATTTTGAGCAGCTTTGTGTAAGTAGTGTGAATTTGTCTGAGACAACATTACACCTAAGGCAGTCTCAGTTGTAATGGCACGTAGGCAAACATCGTTTGTCACCATTTCGACAGGACAGATAGACCCGACAGCAAATCGGGTACGCCATAACATGTCAGCAGGCATGCGGAAGGCATGCCTTTTGTGCACATTAACAGACAAATCAGCGTGGCAGACATTGTTCTGTGGAGGCAAGCGTGCTTGCATTATTAGCTCGGTGCTGTGCCTTACTGAATTTAGTCATCAGTGCTTGCGGATTACACTGTGAAGTTTCCTACTAGTCCTGAATAATGAGGCACTCTGGGAACTTGAAACCAACAGCAGCATTTTGCTTATCCTGCATTATCCGGCTGCATGGCATCCACACAGAGCTGCAACACGC
This sequence comes from Chitala chitala, assembly GCA_025773905.1. Lineage (NCBI taxonomy): Eukaryota > Metazoa > Chordata > Actinopteri > Osteoglossiformes > Notopteridae > Chitala > Chitala chitala. The sequence goes on from JABJVR010022023.1 coordinate 8,140, forward strand.
CTAGAAGTACCCTGTACTGCCATCCTGAGTGGGCAGCCTGAAAAGCCAAGCTGAATGGCATCCCTATCTTGTCATGCCTAAGTGTTATTTTTCCTACTAATATGACATAATGAGCACTGATAATTTCACCTATAGTGTCAACACAGAAATGTTTTCTGTTTTCCGTGTCAAATGTTTGATTTGTAAAAAACGTATAAATATGTAAATCATTGCCTATATAAGTTCTCGTGAGTAAAAACATCCCCCAGAAAGTGTGCTAGGTGTTGTGTGAACAGCAAAGTGGTGGGTACATTTTATGAAGATTTGAAAAGGAATTTTGTGTTACATGGCCTTTGACCTCAAAGAAATGTACACATAGGTCTCCAAGCTGTAGGTTGCTAAAGATAAATGAAGATTACTGAGCCGGAGACTCACGACGACAGCGTGCCGAGAGATGAGAATGCGGAGATCTCCAGGTACCTCTGTGGAATGGCCATGCAGCATCAGATTTGCTGTAAGGCTTTTTTTTTATTATAACAGTCAAGTTCCAAATTCATGTCTGGAGTTTTCTCATTGTGCAACTTGAGAACCTGGCCAAGGAATGGATTTCTCTTTCCTGTCTGCGCCATCTTCTGCGCACATTCTCCTCACAAGACACAAGTTAATTAAGCATGCCTCTGAGCCCAGGCGGGCCCTCAGAGACTCTGCTTCCAGCTGCTGAATTATGTTGGGCCTGTAGAACAATCCAGTCCCTTTGCCACACAGCAGCGAGTGGAAAACAGGCTTAAGGCTTTTCTCACTTCATACCTCTAACATGTGTCCCACATTTTCATCGCTGAAACATTTGCCCCTAAGTTGTTGTTCTCTTTTCCACTTCAGCTAAATTTTTGGAGTATGGGGTTTTCTCCACAGAAGAAAACAAAATTATTTAAAGGCTGCCATGTGGAGTGAGTAATGGTCAAGGCAGTTTGGTGGTTTCCCTGCTGATTGAGGAAAATATTTCAGTTGTTTGACTTGTCATGATTTTGAACTTGTATTAGAGAATTGCACAATGAAACAAAAGAGGTCTGATTAACGTTTATAGTAGATTGATCTTTGCAGGAGGCAAATGGGTAATGTGTTCCTGTGTGGTAATTCAGATCTCTGAGCTCCATCCAAGGGATTCTTCGTGGAACACAACCCTGTGAGTTCAGTTCTGTGTTGTTTGCTGGCCCTGCAAACATTCACCCAATAAGTAGCCCTTAATGCCAGCCTTTTAGCACCATCTCAGTTAGGTGCAGCTGTTGACATTGCACTGGGAACAACAGAGACTCTCCAAAGAGTAGGGCCTCACCAAACTGAAATATGTTTCACCTCTCTGGGATTATTGGGACAAAGTGGGTGTGGCTAACAGTGAGTGGCAGAATGAAGTACATTTTAGAAGAATGTGATTTCAGGCCCTGTGTGTGTGGGGCTCATTGGGAATGCGCAGAGGAGCTGCAGATGCTGGCTGGATCACATAGCGGGCAGTATCTAGGGGGACTGGGTGTTTTTGCAGATTGCTGTGGTGTGGTGTTATTCCGTGAAGCCCTGGAGAGATCCATTTCAGTGGCAAAATAATGAGGCTTTGTATGCCGCTAAACTTCCCAAAAATCCCCAAGTTCTTCCAAGTAAAACCATTGCATTAGCTTAGAATAGACATTCATTTCACAGAATACAACAATCCAAGATGGATGAGGGCTTTGTTGTCCTTTTGCATACAATCTGATATTTCACCAGTGCAGGACAGGCGTTTGGTTTTTGCATCCTCAGCTTCTAAGAAGGTCATCCTGTACATTAAATAAATTTTGTGGAAATGCCTATTTAGTCTTCATGGAGTTTCATCACGGGACATCCAAATGACTGCAATGGGACATGTGGCAGCTGTCTAAATAAACACAGATGGACTTGTTTCCCCAAACCACTATTCTTTACCCCCAGAGGTTTAGCTGCCAGTGTTGTCCCATGATGCACTACAAACAACATTGGCATATTTCAAGGGGACCTTTCTGGCTCATGCTAGTGTTCAGTAGTTTATTGAGAAATTGGTAAGTGACTAAAGTGACAAAGCAGTGAAAGGTTTTAAAATAAAGTGGAGTGGTGCCATCATTTTTGTCAAACATATTTTATTATCTACTACAGTGACCTTCAGACAGTGTTAGAAGTAAGTAGGTACATGGCAAGCAGTGAGAGAGAAAGTTATGCACACCTAAACTTATCATTTCAGTCAGTTAATAAAAACTTGTGCAGTAATCTATCCCAGCGTACAGCTTACACTCAACGTATACAGTAAGGATAAAAGTCTCCTCTAAAGTGTTATATTGGACAAATTCACATTTCTGATGGTTGAAGTTTTACTCATAGCAATGTTGAAAAATCAGAATGAAGGACAACAGGCATTTGTTATGTACTATATGACTGAATAAAATTTTTGGGTATCTCTAATAATAATAATGTTTAAAGTTGTCAAAACCCATCTTTTCTGGCCCTGCCTCTGCACTTACAGAGACTTTGCCATTTGACACAGTGCTACGTCTTTTCTGTCACATTTCCCCTGGGGATGACTTCAGCTGCTGGCTGTGCTGGCTATGTCAGTGTTTCAAGGTCACATCACACAGCTTCAGTCAGCTTCAGTCTCATCTCTCAGCTTTGAATCATGTTTGCATGGTCCGCCCTCTTTCTCCGCGCAGGTAACCCCCTTCGTTACTGCCTAAGTGGGCATCAGCCCATATCTAGGTTGATACAGCAGACCAGCTCATGTTGGTAATTTCAGTCTCAACTGGTAATCACCGGAGCTGGTACAGGGTTCACCCTACACCACACCAACCCAGTTAAAGGGAGGCTCCTTCTTTTTCAGTGATCTCAATCCTGACATGTCTTGCTTTGGGGATAGAAAACCATATGTAAGTAGACTTTAAATCTGTAAACCCTCTGGAGTAATTTCATTAAAACTTGATTAAACTGCAGTTCCTTATTCCCATGTCACTTGGTGGATGCTTAAAGTTAACATTCTATTTACAGAGCTGACCTTACTGACACTGTTATATGTTAAGTATTTTAAGGGTACGTCGCAATAGCAAGAATCCAACCTTTTGTCAGCAGGCTTTATTACTTACCTCACACACCAGACCAAAATGAGCTAATACCAGCAGCTGTCTAATGTCATTCCCTCTGATGGGCAGAAGGACACGCGTTGATTACTACAAGATGAAGAGGGTTACAGATGAATTTTACAGAAATTAATTTGCACTGCATAAATTAGTGTAAATTGCTGCTTGGGCTCAGAGAGACCAGGTATTGAACATCTGAGCTAATAAGCAGAAACAGATGCGTATGAAAAAGTGATCATAGAAGGGCCTGTCTAAAACACGTTTCTGCACACACGCCTTGCTTTTGGGAAGAAAAAGAAGGCAATTGGATAGACTTAAATTTCCTCCTTCAAAGACAGGCACACATAAAAAGAGGTGAGCGGTACTTATGAGCAGTTTAATGGCCAACATAGACAAAATGAGGGGTGTGTTCTTTCCTGGATGAACAGATTTTATAACAGACAAAGCATAATATGTAGAAGTGCTGGTGGTCATGTGGGATACTGTTGGTGTGGAAGGTCCTATTAGAGGTGAGGAGAGGGAAAGACATGACTGAGGTTTGTGAAGGAGGCTGTGGAACTTTGTGACTGTGAAGATTGTGAACGAGTTGATGAAGAATGGGCATGTGAAGGAGATGATGGAGCTTTGTCATGGAGGTAAGGCGTATTATAATTATGCATTTGGTTGTTTTTTACATTACTTTTGACCTTTATTTGAATGTACTTACAAAGCTAAAAGTTTTAGTTTTAAAAAGCTTTATGTGTATGTTTTTGTGTCCTGTGGCCGGTTGGTGCCCCACCCTGGGTGTCCCCTGCCCTGTGCCCTGTGCTTTCTGGGTTGGGGTCGAGGCTTCCTGTGACCCTCAATTGGATAAGGCGGTAAAGCGAATGAATGGATGGATATGTATGTTTTTCAGTGCAATAGAGGCCTTCAGCAGCGAGGTTTTGCTGTGAATCTGATTGGAGTCTGATAAGAACTCAAGTCGATTGATATGTTACCTGCTGCTCTTGATACTGGTATCGTAAAGGCATATGTGATTATAGTCATCTGGTACAAGACATGGACATGACCCAAACAGGAATGAAAATGTCTTTGGGGAAGCCAATGAAGGATCATATCGCGGGAGGGGATAGTAAGAAGCTGTAGTACATCCACTAATTGCCATCTGCCTTCTGTTTGGGGAAATCTGGATTATCTGTTAGAGTGCGTGAAAGATGGGCAGACTGGAGAGTTGTTAGGAGCTGGGATACAGCAGCTCCCAGTCCTGTGTGATTTACACGGACCTGAAGAGCAGTGCTCATAGACCCACATTCTAATTTGAAGAATGACAGAATCACGGCGTGTGTGGAATCACAGCAGGCGAGAAAGATGGCTGCTGGCCACTAATAAAATGGGTATGTGGCCAGGCGTGGAGTCGGGGAGTGGAAAGGACAGACCCTACAAACACAGGAATAGCACCCTAACACCAGCAGAGCCTTTAAACTAAGATACTTGGAAGAACAGAGATGACTTTGGGATTACGTCAAATGTCTGCCTCTCCCTGCATTCACAGTTTGCATAAAAAGCAGTGTAACGATGTGTGTAATTGAAGTGCTTTTGTATGTAATTGGCATTTTGACACTAATTAGTCCTAGCTGATTATGAGATGCCTCAGACACGTGGCGGTTAATGGCACTGCGGCTCGGGCATGGCAGTAATTTCATCAGTCAAGGGGCCTGAATCAAATCGGCTATCATGGACATTGGCTCCATGCCATAGCTCCACACCTTTAACATCATGGATGAGGGTTTTCAGAATCATTGCGGCAGTTCCAAATGAGCAATTTTTCCCGCCCTCTCAAACTTGCTTTTGTGGTTGCTTGAATGGAGACTGTTTCCCCAGGCTGATCCTACTCTGACGACGCTTGTAAATGAAGGATGCATGACCTCCGTCAACATACGGGTTAGGTTTGCTGCAGCGTTGCCCTGTGTGCGTCCCAGGCGTTGACTGACACGCACAATTAGCTGAGTGGCCTGTGTAAATATTGAATGAGGCAGATAGGGTTTGGCCTGTGCTTAAAGGAATAGGTGCAGTGGTGTAGACTTCTCAATGTGGAGAGCTACACTGAGGGATCTTGGGGGACTGTGTTCATACTCTGGGGTCAGGTTATTAGGGCACAAACCCAAAAATCAGTTTTGGAGATGATGATTAAATGTGGGGTAGTGACTTATGACTGGGAGATTATGTTATGAGTGTCCACAATACACTGCAAGTGGTTCTGAAGCAGATGCAGTGCAACAGAATACATAATCCACTGATTAAAAAAAGTATATGTGTGTGTGTGTGTGTGTGTGTGTGTGTGTTGAACTGTACGGAAAGCTTAGGTGTCAGTGGGCCCTACCACTGAGCACACAGTGCTAAGGCAGGCCCTGAAGGTGTGCGAGCAATAGGGAGCTGTGATGTTAAGACTCTTTGGGGGGGCGTGGCTCCAGCAGGACAATAACCAAACACTATGAGCGCAAACAAGATCATCGTCTTAGTACAGCAAGCAGAACATTCGTGAATAATTCAATTCACTTCAATTCAATTTTATATAGTGCCTTTTACAACGATGTGCCTCAGAGCGCTTTATAGAAGAAATTGCAGATCTTACAGAATAACAGCAATGTGAATAAATATGAATGAAACCAGACAACAGCGGAGGACAGAAACCAAAAACTCTACAGTGTGGAGGAAAAAACCTCTGGGGGCCCACGGTTGACTGGGATGCCTTGTGTTGGATTGCCACCTCATTCAGAGGATGCCTTGCCTTGTACCCTTTGTTTTCTGGGTTGTGCACCCATTTACGAGTCCGCTAACTGCTCCACACCCCTCTAGGTACTTGGATGGGCCCGTCACTCTACATCATTAAGCATACTAATGTGCCCCAAAAGCGAAGTCTTTTTGGAATCACAGGCCAAGTTCTTGTTCCACACGATATTTGCTGTAAAACAGATTGCACAAGACAGACTGATGGAAAGACTGATGGTTACTTTTTGCAGCAGTTTTAATGAGAACTTTGTTTACTAAGGATTTGGGATGTTCCTCTTTGTTGATGGTTTTGCATGTAACTCTTGCTTAAAGTGGTCTGGAGCCATTGACATTTAGTTGTGTTTTTTGTTCAAGCTGTGTGTAGTAGTTTTATTTAAATGCTAACTCCTCTGGTAATGAACCATATGAATGCAATACATTCTCATTGTTGTAAATCAGACTCAAACCTGTACATAATATTGCATATAACGTCTTTTTCCCCCCCTCTCTGGGCTATAAATGTTTTTTTTTTTAAACCGAAGTTAGTTGGATGTAAAACGGCTGACGTTAACACAGAAATATTTTGTCTCGTGTCCCTGGTGAGTGCGTACTGTGTGCTCTTAGACTAGGAGATTTGGACTGGTATAAGATGTTAACAGCAGTTCTAGACTCATTACAGAGATGTACTGGTAGCTCTGGAAAGTCCCAGAGGTCCTCATTGGGGTCTCTCTTTAAACATAGAAGGCTGGTAAATGCTCAGTTTCCTCTATGGACAAAACAGACATGGGCATCTTCTTCCTATTAGGGGTTTCTGTGGGAGTCAGGGCCTCGTATCCATGTGTCTGGAGCCTTATGCTGTCACCTCCCTACACAGTCCACTGACTGCTCACAGCTGTCACCTGTAGAAGTCCACTCTCTTAACTCCTCTGAGTCAAGATTACATTAACGTTGTCTTCTTGCTGTGAGTGCACTGCTCTCACTGGCTTGCATGTCCTTTTCACAACCTGTGCCTGCTGTTATATATCCGTTCTTACTGTGTTGTCCCAGCTGTGTTCATGTTCACACCGAGGCTTGCTTCAGATTGAGAAATAAACCAGGGGCTGCCTTTTAGAAGTCATGCTGTAATTTCTACTGATGCTCGGTTTCTTACCTGTGAGCAGGTGTGTCAGTCTGCATCGTTCTTGTTTGCCAACCCTCATAGAATGATACAGATTGGTTGCAGAGCACAAAAAAACACCTTCTAAAGGTTGTTACGAACAAGCTGTACTCTTGTTTTTAAGGTAGCCATGACTTCCAAACTTTCTTATTTCTTTCACTAGGCTCTAGTATTTGACTTTTTTTTCCAGTAGATTCCGAAATACATAAACACACCTTGAAGACTAAACGAGTACAAAAGCTAAAACTGAAAATTATCATTAGGTTAATTTGTTTCTTTTTTTTTGCTTTTGCTAGTCAATGATGCCACTGTGAGATCTAGAGATGTTGAGAAGGTGAGAGGGAGCAGACATGCATGCACAGGGATTGCTTCCCCACCACATATGCAGGCTCTGAGATGGTGTTTGGTGCTTAAGGTCAATGGGCTTCTTACCTCAGCTGGGCGTACTTTGCTGTGTGGTTCTACACAGAGAGATCTGCTAAATGTTCCTAATGTCACCTATGCAGTTTGATATTCTGCAGTGCATCTGGCAGGGCTGACAGCTCACCATCCCCAGAGGGCTGGGTTTAAATCAAGTCGCATGATGTCACCAAAATACCTGTCACACAGAGTCGTTAGCCGCAGCAGAAGCAGCAGCACTCTTTCTGGACGTCTGTAAATGGAGTGATATTTCACGTTGTGAAATATTTACCTCCGGATGCTGATAAGTGTACAGTGGGCCTGGCGGCTGACATAAACAGCAGCGAGGTGACGTCGTGTCAGTCATCCGCTCTTGCGTTGTCACCGTGTGGGACTGGCTCCATGACAAACCCTGCTCCAGCGACAGCTCCACAGCGGTGCGTAGGAGCGGCAGATAGGCCACGGGGAAGGGGCTGGAAGAGACACGCCATAATCAGATAGGCTACCGTGCCTGCTATGTCAACAGGTTCAACAGGTTTGCCATTTTAAAGAGCAATGCAGAGGAGAGGAGGATAGCAGGAGAGGACAGAAGGGGACAGAGGACAGCACAGGAGGGAAGGAGCAGAGCTTTGCATGCTGACAGTTGTGGAAATGGTTTGAAGGAGGTTTAGGACATTTCTGGAAGTTTCTGTCGTATTTACATAACTGTTATTTACATAGTCTGTAATTTTTCACATTAATAGATAGGGGGATATAAGCCATGTAGTGGAAAGTTATAAAACCAGATGTTACTTAATAGGATGTTGGGCCATGCAGCCACTGAGTGTGGTCAGTTCTGTATGTACGGTATGAGTATGACATGGCATGGAGTTAGTCAAGCCCTGTGTAGCTATTCTGCAAGAATTTGGCAATGTTACTCTTAATAGAAATCCAGTCCCCTCTGGCTTTGTGGTTGTGGAAAACTGGTGTTGTTATAGTTCTTCAAATGTACTACAAGTCTGGAGTCATGTAACCAGCAGGACTGCAGTAGTTTGGCAGTCTTGTCCTTTTGCTCTGCTAACAAGTCGTTGGCAAGCTGCCCAGTGGATCAGAGCACTACAGTCCAGGAAATGCATCCTTTCTGAAAGAAGGACTACTATGGGATGAGGCAGCAAGATCTCTCATAGGACAGCAAGTGGGCATGATTTGTTGGTTCTGCTAAGCTCAGATAGTCAAATACGAACCATCACCTTTAATTTACACTTCATTGGTGGTGAGTTACTGGTGTGCAGCTGGTCATTGGGAAGGAGGTGCAGGACTTCTCATGAGAACAGTGGACTGCTCAGATGCCTGTCTGTGTTCCAGGTTTGTGTAAGTGCTCAGCTATAGATTCAAGTGAACAGCCCAGCTTTGGATTCGAGGCCTGACAGGTGCATTTCTGACTATTTCCATGTATGCAAGATGCACCTAGTCTCTAATCATCTTTGTGCCAAGTTTGTCTTGTGTGATTCATCAGTCTGTTTTTGCACCTGTCTTTCTTGTATATCAGTTTTGTCTATAGTGTATATCGGTGTTTTGTTCGTTGTTTGCATTGATCTTTGGTTTATGATTTCAGTCATTTTATAAAGATTGGGTTAACTAGTTTTTGCACCATGTTTGTTTTTTTTTTTGTTAAACTCCAAACTTTCTTCACTGTTTCTTCTAGCCTAGTGCCTAATACACACAACTCTGGAGAGGATATCAGTACACGAGGACTTCTACTGCTATGGTTAATATAGAGATGCCAGTTAACATAAGCTACCTGTTTGTAGAATGTGGAAGCAAACCTATGTAAACACAAGGACAACACAAACTTCATGCAGGCACGAGCGCACACACACATGCTTGCACACACGTTCACACTAATGCTCAGAGCCAAGGCCATGTTCATACCCATGATCCTGGAGTTGTGAAAGAAGACTACTCCCAGCCAAGCCACGGTACTACATCATATAAAAGCTGTTTCACTCAAAGAAAATGAATGCAATTGCTTCATAAATTAACTGAGCTGTCCCATTCACAGTCACACCCATGTTGTCTTTCAGGCTCCCAATGTTATGAGACTGTGCCCCCAGCAGTTGTGATGACAGCAGCACATGCATGATGGTGGTGTGTGTGTGTGTGTGTGTGTGTGTGTGTGTGTGTGTGTGTGTGTGTGTGTATGTGGTGTATGTTTGTGTGTGTAGGTGGTGTGTGTGTGTGTGTATGTGGTGTGTGTGTGTGTGTGTGTGTGTGTGTCTGTGTGTTTGAGGGGGGGTTTCACTGTCAGGAGACTGTGGCCTGCTAATGGCTGACTTCTGCTCTGTTTGCAGTAGTCTGCCACGCTCTCAGACAATGGGCAAAAGTAGGTCATACATCTTCACTGAAGACTAATGGAATAGTACTCACTGTACACCAGTGATGCGGGGCTGGAAAGAAAAGGACAGAACTTGGGACTGTGAGCTCTACCTGGCGCCCTCTGGTGGTCCAGCATCTGAGGCCATGCACCATCCCTCTGTTCTGTTCACCTTTCCACATACATGACTGTGTCTTGTTTCCAAGTTAACTGGTATTGTCAATGTGTAGAACCATGCAATATTTTCACTGGGTAATTTGTATGTAACTGATTTCCGTTCAAGTGTCCTCCCAAAACAAACAACATAAAGTGTTTCTGTATAGTGCACAGATGTACAATAGTCCTTTTACTTTTCAGCTAATATGTTATTTATGTGCCGCTCTTCCAGGTAAACCTGCCAGAATGGCAGCATAACAAAGAGAGAGAGGCACTGCTGATGAATTCTGGGACCAAGTGTATCCCAAGGTGTCAGGTGTACGTACAGGTGCTCATGCGTGGGCTGCTGTATAAACTTGGTGTGGCTTTGGGGCTCTCAGCCATCTCATTATGGCCATGATGGCTTTTAGCTTTGCTAATCGTTAGCCAGACTGCCAGGGTGTCACCTCCCAGGCATGCCCGACATGGTCCAGAGGACTTAAGAGCCCCTCGTCTGTTTCGACCTGGCCAAGGCTTTACGGTCCATTGCTTAAAATAGCCCCTCCAGCCATCTGGTACAATAGTGACCTCAGACACACTCCAAATGTTGTCTGTCCTTCCCTTTGATGGATGAGTTGTAACAAGGAGGCCTGATTAGTACTTGCCACTGAGCTGGATGGTCAGCGTTAGTCATGACCTCAATGGAGGCAACAGTAGAGAGCAAGTCACCATTGCTGTGGAGACCATCAGGCCATGCTAGCCAGAGATACCCATGCTGGCCAGCAAGAAGCAGTTACCTGCACAGTCTCAGTCCTCCTTTTATTTTTCTCATTATATCCAAGGAGCCATGTCTAAAATTTAAGTGCTTGCAGACAGTGTTCCTCAGTCTAACAAACTGTCTCTGTAAGGTCATCCTGCTACACCTGCTTTGAATATTTAAATCTGTTCTGAATCTTGGTGTTTTATGTTGAAAGTGTACGTTTTTTTCGTGCTTTGGTGACTTGCACGTTTGGTTTCTCAATGCCGAATGGCCAAACTGCACGTGGCCAATATGGTGATATTATTTAAAGTGTGTCTGCCATCAAAGGGATCAGTCATACCCACAAAAGGTGTAAAGTACCCTGCAGCACGCGGCCAATGCGAGGGCTCCCTCTTGTATTGTAAGAGGAGAAGTTTGGCGCTGTGTGAGCTATAGTGGTAATGAGTCTTGCTAATGAGCCACACGGTGCCCACGTTCTCCACCTCATGCTGTCATGACCTCACCCTTACAGCCCCAGTGTTCTGTTAAGAATGCCAACTGTAAAGAGCCCCTGCTGTGCGCGACTGGAGCTGTCAGAAAGGTGCGGGTTGTCAGGTCCAGGTTCCAGCCCAGCTGGAAGCCGATACAGAGGCTGGACCCCCTAGCGTTCCAGCCGGTGCAGAGTCGAATAGCCCAGCTCTCCGGAGTTTCCTCCATGGCCCTTTGAAGATCCTCATTGATGTTCTCCTCTTTGACGTGCTCTTCAGAGCCTCAGGGGCCGTCGGAGTTACGCAAGCTCATTGGGAAAGGAAGGCTCTCTCCTCGAGATGGGGGGAGGCTGACGTTGTGTGGGATGATGTGTATCTGAAGAAAAGACCCACAGATACATTCTGACAGTGCATAAACATGAGGCCTTTTGTGTGGCTTGTCAGATTTGGCTTTCATGACAAACTTCACACAATATAATACAACTTTATATTGGGATACACATGCAAGTGTCTTATGTAACAATGTAATAGAGCAAGTAATGGGATTTAATTTTAATTCACATACTTTTGTATTGATTTCTGAAATTTTGCTTAAATTTTGTGAAAAAGCTGCATTACAAAATTATGTATTAGAAGAATACAAAGTATAATGCAAACAAAAATATGACAATGCAGCATAACAATTAAGAGCGGTGTGGTGGCTGTGGCTGTACAATTGGAACTTTTGATGTTGTGTTGTCAAATTATTCTTTTGTTTCAGAAAAGAACATCGTGAAATCCATTATTAAGTGGCCAAATACGATGTAACATCTTAAAGAAAATTTTTAATCGCATCTCAGCAGAGAGGCTGCTTTTAAAAAGCGATTTGAGCAGCTTATAGTTTTACTCTTTGTCCACATGCAGGGCTGGGCATTTTAACTGAAGCAGTTCTGTTGAACAAACAGTGTAATGGTAAAATAGGAGTACCCTGCAGTGTTGATAAAGCGCCAGAATCTGCGTGGACCCTTGCCATGAGCAGGCGTGTGCTCATTGTCTACACCGCCAGCGTGACGTGCTGACGGGCTGCTTCCAGCTCTCCATGGGTAATTTGGGCCTTGTGTGCTCGGGGCTGGTAGGCTGGTGGGTGGTTCTGGGCCGGTCTTCAGTGAAGTAAAGCAATTTTCTCTGGCCTATGCAGAGTTGCTATCCCAGTGACATATGTCTGTCCAGCGTGTACTGTTATCAGAATCCTGTGTGATGGACCAGGCCTCCTTTTACTATCTGTACTGTAGGATCTCTCAGGCTTTTTATAAAGAAGTATCAAAATCATGTCAATAAACTTTTGTCCACAAATCCTAAAAGCAGGGACTGGAGATGTTGATCTATACCATTTTCTATGTTTTATTTGCATAACAGTACACGGAAGCAACCTTGCATCGAAGTTTATGAACTTCTGTACTGTATTTTCTGTTACTGTACTGGAATGTATGTAATGAGGTCGCTATCAGGTTAAAGCATTGGTATTATGAAGTCTGTAGGCTGTGAAGCATTAACTCTGCAAAATGTAGAAAAGTTCATCTGGATTCAGGTCAGAATGTGGTTTTGGTCCTGGAAATCCTTGCAGAGGCTGCACTTTGTAGAGCCTTCTTGCAGGTTTGTTAATTTGAACGTGACAGGATGAGGGCATGTGGCTTTCTGCAGCATTACTGCTAAATGTTTACTGGGAAAGCCTGACATGGGGCTGAACCCCAACTGAACTGGGCCAACTGTGTCCCACAGCTGTACAGATACATTCTTCTTTTCTGTGGTTATTATGTCCTACATTTTCTCAAACCCACAAATTTCCTTTGAGCAGACAACTGTATGAAACCCCCCTATGTCAGACAGACCTCAATTACCTTTGGGCTGGCTGTGATGGCTGCACATTGATGGATTTTGCTAACAAGACATTGGTGTCCATCTTATTAGGGGTATCATTCATGGTCTAAACTGTTAACTGACAGCAGTTGTTTAATATATATTCTGAGTTAGCTGTAATGTTTTAAGACAAAACTTACACTCATTATACCCTTGCCACACTTCTAAATTGAAATAATCCACATCATGAATGCTTAAAACCAAATAAAATGATAACGTCTTGGACAGTCAAACCTCAGTGCAGGGGCATAAGCTTTTTGTATTTGCTAATTTTTTTCATGTTATGAGTGGTTTATATGAACTCAACACATGCAAGTGTATGTGACCGCTCCAGTTTTCACATTTAACTTTTACAGGTCACACACATGATAATCTGCACTCATATAGACAGGCCTTCTTTCATTTGCCCCTCTGCTTTCAGATATTCAGCTATCTCTTGCAGTTTAGAGTCTAAGAAGTGTTACAGGGACATGTGCAATTACAGTAATGATCCAATCATGAAAAGGAAATCAGGACCAAATAAAAAAAAAAAGTTGCTGTTAGGTGGAGGAGTGTTACATTGTTTGATTTACAAGCCTGAAGGTCAGAGTAGAGGTGTTCAGTACATCACAGTTCAGCATATAATATGTGAGTTCACTGTGATGTACTGAAATAGCAAATAGCTTTCTTTGACAGATGTAAGCAAAAAATTGTGCTTTATTTGTTCATGCAGCACTTTGGAAGAAGAATGAAAAAGAGGTGAATGAAGGAAGCCTTTAAAGGGGTTGAGTTTCCCATGTCTCTGTATAATTAGTTTATCCAGGAAGCAACCAGAGTTAGTGTATTGATGTAGTGTTCTGCGCCAAACATCCACCCCCATCTCCTCCCTACAAGGCCAGGCAGGAGGACGCTTGAAGAAGTTTAATGGACGTACTAGATGGGGAAACATCAAAGGCATGCAGAGAACTGTAACAATGATGCCTTTTGTGTCATGCGGCGCTGCTGCGGCAGTCCCGATAATGAGGAGAAGTTGTTTAATCACAGAGTCCCTCAGTGTGGGTGAAACAGCGCACAGGGGTGTTTAAGAGTTACTCTGCCTACCAGTGCCACTTCAGAAAAACCAGTGTGATGTTCGTGATCTGTATGGGTTTTTGGCCTATGAATAAGCTTGTACACACGTGTCTTCTGAGCCCTGGATCCACTAGTATGGCGAGCTCCTCAGCAGATCTTCCATCAGCTGATCATACTTCCATCCATCCATCCATTCGCTATACCGCCTTATCCAATTCAGGGTTGCGGTAAGCCTAGAGTCCATCCCAGGAAGCCTATTCAAACATGCTGGTCCTAAATTTACAGCGATCCTGCATAGAGCAGAGGGTGAAAGTCTTGATTTCCTGCATACACTAAGTAGAGTCCAACTGTGTGGATGCTAGATGAGTACATTTTTGGTGCTTTGAAAGCCGGCTTGACACCTTGGCACAGTGGCACAGGTTATACCCAGTGGGCATGAGCTAAGGAAAACTGATCCAATTACTCAATGTCAATGGTCAAATTTTGTGATGAGAAATTGGGCAGACCACAAAGATTCACACTCTGAATTTATAAACTGAACAAGAACATTAATCATCTGCTGTAAGAGCCTTCTCACAGATTAGAGCAGATGAATTCAAAATGATCACAATTAACTAACACTAATAGCATTTTTTAAAATCCAACTCAATTGTCATCTTGATTGAGTTGGATTGATTTTGTTTAGAAAAACACTATTAGCAGCAACTGAACTGATTAGCATTTTGATGGATTGTAAACTGGATAGAGACCTTGCCGGTGTCTTCTGTTCCACCTTGAGAAGAAGGTGGGTTAGACGTAGCTGTTGTGTGAGATGCACAGTTGGAGGAGCCCCCTGAGTGCTGCAGCCGGCAGCATTTGCAACACGGTGCTAATTTACACGTCAGCTTTAGTTACCTCCCTGCTGTTGTTCTTTTCACACTCACTGCAGAAGCCTGGAATAATGAGATGAGCAATCTCATATAAGAAGGGGCATGAGTAATGTCACCACTGTCTATCTCTTAATCTATTTGTCCCTCACTGTGAATGTGTGACGCCATTTTTGTCCTATGATATGTCTGTCCTGGTCTCTGTCAGTCCCCTAATGTACTTATTCCATAATGTTACTAACTCATAATGTATCCAGTATCTTCAGTGCTTATCCCACAGTATTCCATTTCCTGTCTCCTAATGTCACTATCCTGCTCTTTAGTAATGTCTTTACTCCAAGAATAGGTTTAAATTGAGAAAAGTTGAACTTCTGGAATGTGTCCTTTCTGTAACGTGTGTCTTGTCACAGTGACATTTCCATAATTCAACTGTTTTATGGCATGATTATCCTGTAATAATTCCACCCTTCTCTTTTAAACTAGTGTATTTCTTTTTCGATTAGCCTTATTGTGATGATCCTATAATTTTTTTGCTCAATAAAGTGTCTATCCATAAGATAATGTGCCTTCTCTGTTAACATATGGTACTTTCTAGATTTGTTTTAAATTTGTCTTTTTCTCCAAAGTGAATCAAGACCAATAATCAATGATGGAAGGCATCTGCAAACTGGGAAGAAATTCAGCTGTGTTTTTGTGTTTTTGGTGGGAGTGTAGTAGAGGTGATCATGCACTCTGTACACTTTGAGAAAAGAGAACTATGAAAATGACTGGCTAAAGAGGCGAGTGTCAGGCTTTGGGACTGTGTTCCTGTCTGTCTGCTATCTTGGCTTCACTGTGACTGAGATTTGAGGAGCTCCTGCTAGGTGGCATACACATTCATCGCATGAGCACCGTCTGCTCTGCCTCTCCGTTAAGCCAAAGAAAGATGCATCCCAGACTGCCTGACCAGGGGGAGAGGGTTGGGACTGACACAAATCCGACTGCTGAGGACACACAACCAACAGCACTCGTGTGCCTCTGTGAAGGGCACAAGTGAGGGGGAGCGTTCCACTTTTCCATTGAACATCCACTGGGCCCACCGGAGGAAGGCCACAGCCCAAAAGCATGTTCAGTTCAAATGCCTTACCTTTCCCACTTGCACCTCTCCTTATCACATCAGCAGAAACTCTTCACAATTACCTGCACTTTGACCTCTTGTTCTTTTTTCTGCTTGCCTTTCTTTTGAAATACTGTGATGATTACAAGGACAGGAAACAGATAAATACAGCTTGATAGGCGTAAGTGAAAGGGTGCAAGATGGCATTGGAAAGCTGACAGGAAGACAGTTAAACAGCATCTGTTGGGCTTTCATTGTGAGATAGTTGCCACGTGGTGGGGGGTGGTGACATCCTGCATTATGTATGCCCAAACATTGTATTATTTTGCAGATCTAGAAGGGCATCACTATTATTTCATGGATCTGGAAGCCGTCGGATTTGTAACATGTAGACCAGCACTGTGTTAACCGTTTGAAATGAATTATTTAGCAACCAAGCAGCAGCATGGGTGAGATAACACAGAAACACACACACGCGCACACGCACAGCCGCTCTCAGTTCAGCCTTGCACTGTCTTTGTCTGACTCTGGATGGAAGATTCAAAGTCACATCAGAGGAGCTCAAGGAGCTGTACTCAAAGCTTCACATGGACACCTGAAAGTTCTAAGGCATCATTTAGAGCTCTTAATGGCTTGTTTGTTTTTGTCAAACACTTCACTCTGATATGACTCTATTCGTGAGGTGTGAAGAGTAGATTACCACTCTGAACATGACACCTCACGCTCCCTCTATGTGCCCCACTTTACCGCCGTTGACAGTTCTATTTAACGTTCAGCCTACCGTTTCAAAGTCCGAAAACGGTTCACTGGTTACAGATGGGGGCACAGGATTTGTGACTGAAATATAGGAGTACGTTATACACTTCAGCAGCCCTGAGCACAGGCTGTCAGCCTAAACGGCCTCAGTATGTATCCGGTCGTATAAACAGATGGCAGTGTAAAATTGTCAGCCCTCCAAGTGGCTTTTGTTGAGAGTCTCGATAAAAGAGACAGCTGTAAAGATCAAGCTCCTGCACAGCTGGATAGGATACCTCCATATATTGAACTGAAGCAGGGATATGTTTAGCTCTGGGTCCCTATAGACCCCATCTTGCCCCTAGTGGGGGTCTCTCCTTTAGTGAGATTTCCCCCCTGCCTTCTGACTCTGCCAGTCCCTTTCGATACCCTCCTGAGCTAATCCTGTTTTTAAGCATTCCGGGAAAGAGGATTACCTCGCCGATCTGTACGTATTTCTTCACAGTTTGCTCACACTTGATTAAATTTCTCATTGTCTTCCAAAAACCTTCCAGTTTCTCCCTTTGGATGTCTGTTTAAAATAAACCCAAATTCAGGCTATGTAATTAAGCTTTAATTGATATTCCTCACTTGGGAGATTTTTTTTTTCCCCCAGATCATGCTCGGAAAGTAGTCAGGGAAATCTTGAAGGAAATTTCATCCATCCTTTTAAAACATAATTCTGAGCTGTGGTCACCTGATCCCGTTTCCCTCTGCAGCTTTTTCTGGAAAGTTCAGCGTGGTTTAAGTAGTTGTGTCAGTGGAGGGTTACCTCAGCTGAACAACGCAGATGGAAATGCTAATGGAGCAGTGAATTTGACAGACAGACTGGTTTCCTTATCTTTTTAGTCCACTGCAACCTCTCTGTTTATTTATATTAAAATTTTGATGGCTAGATATATTGCTTATCATTTATCATACGTGCTTGTCATTCCAAAAGTGAACTTTACTGAAATTCTTTATATTACTAGAACTGGTACATTGAAATTGAGAGCCTATGAATGGAGGCTAGGTTTAGGAACACCATCTTCGTATACACAGCACTGCATTTAGTTAATTTTGTTGTCAGCTGATTGGTTGGGAGGATGATCCAGCAGGGGCTCCATTACAAAGGGCTGGCCTACTGTGAACTAATTACACTGCAGTTTGTTGGCCTTTCATTAGAGGGCATTTCGAAGTAGCTCTAATGAAGGATTTGGCCTGAAGTAAAGCCTAAGTTTAACCAGCGAGCCTCTGGGAGCACCTGATCTACCTGCATTTATCTCCCTGTGAATGCTGTTTTTATCTGGTTTCACATGGTCTTCGTTATCCCATGTCTTGGTCGAGTCAGAAGTCCACTCAACCAAAAATAATCCATTGTGTTGGAGATCAGCTGGTGCCCGGGTCTCCGCAGCTGTGCACACAGTGGTGCACACTGGCCTCCATAAGTCACTGTGCATCACTCAGTCACACAGTCCCTCTTTGTCCTGACAGCTGGATATTTGGAGCTATTTTTACATAAGAAGATGAGTGCAGTGAAGGCGCTTTTCTCCCCATGGTAAGACCGGTCTTTCAAATCCCTGCGGAGCCCTTCAGTCGAGCCGGGCGCCTCTGTACAGTGCATCGTGAGCTTCCTTCATGCCAACTGAAGACACACCACGTTTTCTCTGACAATTAAGTGCACCCTCACACCAGCTCACAACAGGCTTTGGTCCAACATTTCTTCTTCAGCAGCAGAGTTAATGTGGTTCTTTTTATAACAGATACGTAACTGCAGAAATATCCCAGCATTTGAGAGTATCTCCGGCCCTGAATTATGTTTGGCCACAGAACAACACCACATCTGTTTTAATCTTCCAGATTTGACCTCTGACTACAAGGTTATCATGTTATACCAAACATCCCTAATCTCACTGCAGTTTTCTTTGCTTACTAATCAGCACAATAGACAAGGAAACATCATGGGTTTCTGTAAATATTCCGTATCAGTAGTGGTTTATGTTCTTGATAGATGTTGTCTCCTATTTGATCCTTGCCTCTTTTCCTGAGACATGATCTAGGGCAACAAACTCCTTGAAGCTTTCTTTTCTTTCCAAACCTTCTCATGCAGTCCTCTCTGATTTGAAGTAATTGGTTGCTTGTTTATCTGTTAATCTGACTGCTGCTTAATATCTGTGTACAGCGTCATTCAGAATTATGTCCAATACGTCTTCATTGTCTTGAAATTTTGTTGCAGAGTACGTGTTTTCATTAAGCATGAAAGGTGGTATGTTGCAGTTTTAATCATTATTCATTGACACATGTTTATGTATCGCAGAAATTTACATAGCTCAAGGTGCTAGATCAGGTACTGTTTTAGAACATGAACTTAATCCAGCTCCTCTGTCACTGCACTTTTTTGTGGGCCCTAGGAGTATGATTAAACTCCAGCTGGAAAGCATGGCATTGATAGAATCAGCATCATGATCATCTTTTCTGTTGTTTTTCAGCCAGATTCCCCATTGGATGTATTCCTGAGAATCATTCTCTGGCTGTAGCAATTCAGGTTAATTATCTGCTCAAGGGTATAACAGCTGTGCCCATTATGGGTTTTATCATGTTTTTTTTTTTCTGTGAAAATCTGAGACAGCTTCAGTAAATGCAGGAACCTTACACTTACCCTTTTCAACAAACTGCTGTCAATTATTGATCTCACATTTTGAGAGCTTAAATTCACTTTAGTGTCAGTTACCTAAGGAGTGCTCTGCTAAGTTCAAAGACACCAGAAATCTAATGGTGACTGTACATAAGCATCACAATAGCCAAGCATCGCCTGTTTCGTTTGCCTGCCGCCTTCTCAGTTTACCTTGCATTAACAACCTTCGTTATATAGGCTGTTGAAGGGGCTTTTCTCCTCTGCCTTCCACGTGAAACCCATCCTTTTGTTTTGCTGTAGTACATAGTGGGTGAGAGTGCCAGGCTGGGCTTTGATGGGAGCTGTCTCGCTGGAGGCTTAATTAGCCCACATGAGATGACTTGAACAAAGCAGTCAGTCAGGTTTTAGATGAAAATTTTCACCTTCAATCGTCCTTAAGCTTCCGTCGCCAAAAATGCTAGGTGTTTTTTATGAAAACGGAGGGCCGTCAAGGAGGGGCTTTTCTATTTTCTCTTCCCCTTGCCAGCCCAAAGCCAGTCTGCCCCACAGAAAGATCTTGAAGCTTTCTGTTAAGCAAAGTGGATTGGCCTTACAAAATGAGAAGGGAGAAGGGGCTGCGGCAGATAACCAGAATTTAAAAATGTGAGTGCTGCATTTCTCATTTGTATGCCGTGAAAGTAATGGTTTTAGAGACAAAAAAAATCCAAAAATGGCTTACACTCTGCTTTTAGCCACTGCTGATTCTCTGTAATTGTGATGGATATTGTTCCAAATCTCCATCTGTGGAAACAGGCTACAAAAGACTATGGATTATCAGACATCCCATGTGGAATAGCGTATGAGAACATGATGATGTGAGGAATCTCAGTAAACAGATTTGGGAAAAATATTAATGCTTTCACAAGTAAATATATAGGGAGTAAAAATGTATCAGTTATGCAAACAAATGAAGTTTAAAAGCAAAACTGTGAATTTAGTTTTTTGAAACAGAAGGGCCTTATTTTGCACAGAGGTGTTGTAAAAATAATGAAATGTGGCTTAAATGCTGACTTAAGGGTAGACAAACATTGTGCAAACAGCCTTCAAACATCTGGTCCGAGGCTGACCTTGGTGCCTCGTTAAAACTGTGTTACATTTTATGTGTACGTGTTTGTGTGTGTGTTGCGCTTATCAAGTCTTGAAGTGTTGATGTAGATGACTTGATATAGATGCAATGAGAGGCCCTAGTGTGAAGACCATGTGTTGCTCTCAAGCACAGCAATCACCCTTTGAGATAGCAAGCTGATGATGATGTGAAAGCACCAGCTCCGAATTTCTATGACAGGCAGCTTTTTAGGCAAAGGCTGAATGATGACTTTGCCCACAGGTTGATACTGGTCATATATACTGACTCCTTCTGCCTTGCATATCCACCTGTCTCATTGTTAGTAGAGCTTGAGATTCACCATTGTTACTCCTAAACTTTGGAATGTTCTGTTTTATGGGCCATTTTAATTGGTCCATTCAGATATCTAGTTTGTCTGAACAATAGCATGATGTTACAAGTACAAAAAGTGCTAAAGCAGATGGAGAAATACTCTATGTGGAATAGAGCAACTAAGAGTTCAGACTCATAAATTATTTACAAAAATAAAGTTAATTATTGTAGGACAGTCCGGTCAGAAGGTCACAAGAAAAAATTAATTGTATTTCTGTTACACAGTATTCTTAATAGCCTTAAGGAGTATAACCCACAAAATGGCAGCAATTCAAACTCAGTACAAGTTGAATAGGGCCCTCTGCCTTTGTTGTTGCCGCTCATTTCCGTCTTAGTCTTTAAATAATTAAGAAGTATGGTACGAGATCAGCACTTCAGCTTTACAGAGATGTACACGTATGTGAGCTCTGGGCCTCTGGACACCGATAGGAGGGACGCTCTCTTGTGTTCAAGGCAGTTGACTTTTCCTGAGCTCCCATGGTACTGGGTCACACAGCACTTTGTATGTGTTTGCTGAGAGTTGTGTGCTGTTTTTATCCCCTTGGCATACATGACTTCATTTTCCCTGTCGCATGTGGACAAAGTGGAATCATCTTACCTAGTCAGAAGTATTGGTAAAGAGTAGGCCTGCACGTGCCAGGATCCTTCGCCTAGATGTAGAGTTCTAAACCATCCTCCTCCCAGCATGCTTTGCCTCTTGTTCTCATGTTGTGAATGAGCCTTTCCACCCCTTCCATTTCTGCAGGAGCGCAGCAATGCATTTCCTGCTGTTGGCATTTAAATTTGTGTCATGTTTCTAAGTAGGGTAACATGGCAAGAAAGGGTCAGATACGTAGGAGAAGACCCATACAGGAATACAGCGTCAGCTAGTGTATAAAGCAGGGTGAGAACTGTCAGGTTAGACTCTACATTGCAGGGAGCAGTGCTTTCTGTTTCTGCATTGGACTGTGTCCTCATTTTCTTCATACACATTTTAAAATGGAGGCAAGATACTGAATCTCCAGTTAAAACAGTCAGTGAGAACAACTGCCACACAGGATTCCTTAATTAATGCAAAATGTCTCACTGTAGAACAAGAAACATTTGTTATGTTTTAAAATAATCTTTATTAATAAAATAGGAATACGTATACTACTCATGAAACTGCATTTTTTTTCTTTTTGCAACACTACTTCCTACAATCCTATCCTTCTCAGAACACTTCAGATCCTCTTCCTCACTGACCTCAGAAAGTGCCGACAATTCGTAGATGTTTTTTTAAAGGATTCCACTCATGTTTTGATATAGCATCAGGAAGAGAGAAGGGAAGGAAGGAGAGAGGAAGCTACGTTTTAAAGCAAAACAGATGAGGTGGAAAGACATTCTGTGGTGAATCTGAGAATGTTGTTGTCCACAGACAGACGTAGGACAACATTAATGCTCAGAGCAATGGGATCTCAGTGCCAACACCACACCTGAACATCAAAACTGAGAACACTGTAGTTGAAAGACAAAGATGCATACTCCATTTTTTTATTCTGAGGTAGACTGAAAAATCACCACTGCCCCTGTATCTTGGGGCTGTAGGTGTACATTTATGGAACAGAGGCTGAAGTTATCATGATGTTAATGTGACAACGTAGGCAGTAAAGTAGGGAGCAGAAAAGAAAGGCTCACAGAATAGCTGTCTGCCCCCATTTGAGATACGCAGGTTCCTCCCTATCTGAGTGGCGGCCCTTTAGGGCTAGTCCTACTCAGCATCCTCTCACCTGGCAGATGGTCAGTTCTGTGCAGTCAGTGGTCTAGAGAAAGGGGTTTGTTTGGACCGCAGATAGCCCTGGGTCTCTTCACTTCTTCTGGGATCATGACAAATGTCTGCTCTTCTGCCTTCATTCATTTATGAGAGCTTAAATATAGAACCCAAAGAGGTTTTTTTTTCTTCAACTCTTCTCAGTTAGGAAAAACCCAAAAGTTTCATTACTCATTTGAATGTGTTGACACTTAGTTCTTTCAGGCAATGACGTTAATGGAAGATGAATTAGACTTATATACAGCATGTACAGATGGTTGGATGTCTGAAGGTGCACACACACACACACACACACCACACACACACACACACACGCAGTCTCATCCTATATAAGCTATATGGCCTGTTTTCCAGTTACAGGCTTTTTTGTCTGCTACTTCAGACACAGTACTCATATTAATGCCACTGTTGTCTAAACCAAAAGGGAATTCTGGCATTTTCTATGGATCGATATCTTCCTCTGGAGACATATTACAAGACTTGGACTGTAGTTCAGAGTGGTGATTGAAGACAAGAGACTCTAGGGAGAGAAGACTTTGTAGATACCTAGGAGATGCAGGGAACCCAAGGTGAACCTTTCTAAATGTTCTTTTGATGCTTGTTCATTTTCACAGTTGGATGGTCTTGAGTCCACACTCCCTGCTAAGCGGATGACAGGGCACAATGCAGGTCGTCGTGTCCTCAGCTCTGATGTACGGTTGGCTGACAACTGGTCTGTTTATCTCAGGCTGGAAACAGAATGAGAGGAGCTTGTGGTGTAATGACTTATTACTCAGCTTAGTACATCTCTCTGCCATGGTGAGGGACAATCATATCTTTTTTACATCAGAGGTGAATAATAATCTGTTTAACCCATTATTGTTAGTTGTGTATGTGTTGAAATATTTTGTGTAAATTTATATAGCTGGATATTGTGAATGGAGAGGTTTGGGATATATTGTCTTTCATATGGTTGTGGTCACAAATTTTCCATGGAGAAATTTTGTGGAATGGGCAGTAAGATCTGGAGCGACTGAACCTGATGGTTGGGGGTTCAAGTAAAATATGAATTTGCACAGAGTTTTCATGACAAATGTTGATGTTCATGCTAAGGTCCAGAAAATCAGTAACCTTTTTGGTAGGTGTCTTGGGAATAATACAAATTCCATTTTAAAACAATTTTTAAGATGGATTTCTGTTTCGGTCCTGCAACAGGATGGTGCCTTGTCCAAGCTGTACCTGAGATAAGCTCCAGGCCACCCACAGCCCTAACCCTATTTCTCATTCCTTTTGATAAATGTCCTACTAAGTCCTGTGTGTCTGTGTGCACTCGTGTGTGTGAGTGTGCACACGTGTGCGTGCCTGCCTGCTGTGCAGCTCTGGGACATGGCTGTGTCTGTGTGCATGCATGTGCGTGCGTGCTGTGTGTCTGTGTGTACACGTGTGCATGCGTGCATGCCTGCCTGCCTGCTGTGCAGCTCTGGGACATGGCTGTGTCTGTTGCACTTTGGCAGTGTTGGCAGCCCACACCTCTATTAAGCCTGACCCTCTGAGAATGAAAAAGATTGTCCATCTGCAATGTGAGTGAGCTCCTCCTGCAGCTAACAGCTATTAATTGGTAGCTGGGTGGTGCATAGTTCAAACCCTTTTGTATCTCTCAGAAGAGAGCATCATATCTCATATCATTCTATTACACAGTCTTCTCATTTAGCATATGTAGCTTTTGAGGTACATCTTTAGTTTGTTTTTCTCATTCTTCTGCCTGGATTTTACTTCTTGCTGGTTTTGAGGGTCACAGAGTTTACAGTTCGTCATCTGTCGGCAGGACTCCATATATTAGACCTCTACTGGACAAATAAGCAATGGAATTCACTACAGACAAACAATACTGAAAATAGCTTTGACTGAGGTGATGCCAGGTCATTTATTTCTTCAGCGTTTCAATGGCTGTATGTTGTTCAGGCTGTCAGTAGCAGAGCGGTCTCTTATAGAGGAGAAATAATGGGAAACTGTATGGGTTCTGTGCATTTTGTTTGTGATGAGGTCCTGGTATTTTACAGGTGCTCTTATGCCTGTGATAGGTGGTGATGATGTCCTCCCTTGTTATTTCTGTCTGGTTGTACTGTAGACCCCTTCTGAAAAACCAGTATCTAATGTTTCTCCTGAAATGACCTCTGTAGGACAGCTGGATCTGACAGAGGACACATTTGGCATCCAGGCTGTGCCAGTTGCTCTTTCTGGGTCACTAACACACGACCCACCTGGCTGTAGAAACAGATGTACATTACTGCACATCTTCATTGGAATCTTTGCAGCTAGGAGCAAATCTGAGCTGAAAAAGATGCTGACTTTGACAGCTCGATCTAAGTATGATGCTGTCTGTGTTTAAAAGGGTTGGAAAATGTTTCATCCTTCAAATTAGTCAGGAAAGTACCTGTCACACCACAGTTCCCACAGTTTTGATTATGTTGAATTTTCATAACACATTCATAATATTCTGTCCCCAACCCCCACTCATTCCATCTGATAACATATGGTTTCTCTTTTTAATTTTTAAGTCTTTTGCTGAGAGAAATTGCATGTCGCATAACTTAGATAAAATTGAGAAAATGCTGATTTTTGGTAGCTTTGCATCTTTTCAAAGTACATCAATTGCATCCAGAGGCTCAGGCCGTGGGAGAAAGAGGAGCTTTGTTTCCCTCTTTGTCTTTTCCCATCCATTTTGACAGACATTACCCTTTTTAATCACAAATCTGAGATTTCTTAGCTCTGCATTCCCGAGCCCCATCCAAACATCTACAGCTTTCACAAAGATGTTCAGCATGTGGACTGGGAGGAATGTCAGACTTTCCTTATGTTTAAACAAATCTCATCCATCCATTATCTTAACCACTTATTCCTGGTGAGGGTCACAGAGAGGCCTGGAGCCCATCCCAGCGCACATAGGGCACAGGGCACCAACCCACCACAGGGCACATGCACACACACTAGAGGCAATTTGGACACACCAATCAATCTAACCTGTATGTCTTTGGACTGTGGGAAGAAACCGGAGCACCCGGAGAAAATGCACCAAGCACAGGAAGAACATGCAAACTCCACGCACACAGACCCAAGGTGGGAATTAAACCTCAGGCCTGGAGGTGCGCAGCGACAGTGCTAACCACCACGCCACCGTGCCGGTTTTGGTGTCAAAGGTTCAAGTTGCACTAATGTTTGCATGTGTGTCAGTTTGTTTTCTGTTGTTTATTTTGTGGAGACAAGTGTGATGCCTGCTGGTGCCTACCCATGTGATATCAGAATAGATTAAAAGAAATGTTATACTTAGTCTACTAACTTGCTTTTCCTAACTAAAATAATAAAAATTATCATGTTTTTGAATTGTATGCAGTTTGCTACTGGATTAAAGTGGTAGTGTTAAATGGGTAGAAATGTAAACACAGATGCACGTGTGTGTGTTTTGTTTACAGGGAAGGTGCTGAACACAGACCTGCGACATTACCTTAGCCTGCAGTTCCAGAAGGGCTCATTGGACCATAAACTGCAGCAGATTATCCGGGACAATCTCTATCTGCGCACTATCCCCTGTGAGTACCTCCTGTGCCTAGGATCCCTGCTATTTCTGACCCCTGCTCTTCCTCTGACTCATGTTAACTACCATCCCCATGAGGTTTGTAACAATTACCAGATGTTGCTGGTTTAGTTGCTGTCTGTTTTCAGCACTGGTGGAATTGATGCTCTACATACCTATCAAGTCTTAAATGGTATGGTGAAATTGGTTTGTTGGACACATATGCCTGATTAACCTGTTGTGGCAGGATGTAGCTCTCTAGGTATACTTACACTCATGTGAGCTACTTATGGATATTAGAGCCTACAAAGTATCACAGGCATACAGCATGCACCTCTTCAAACACACACATTAGGCAGTCATCTTCTATACTGCTTCATCCTGTTAAAGGTCACGGGGAAGCCTGGAGGCCCTCCCAGAACACGTAGGGCACAGGGCAGGAGACACCCAAGGCGGGGCGCCAACTCACCACAGGGCACAGACACACAGACACAGACACACACCCCAACCACACACTATGGGCAATTTGGACACACCAATCAACCTAGCCCACATGTCTTTGGATTGTGGGAGGAAACCAGAGAACCTGGAGAAAACCCACCAAGCACAGGGAGAACATGCAAACTGCATGCACACAGACCCAAGGCGGGAATCGAACCCCAGGCCTGGAGGCGACAATGCTAACCACCACTCCACTATGCCGCACCTCTTCAAACGCCATGTTGTCTTTCCAACATGGGCACTCCACATCTCATACACCTCAGTCAGTTCCTTCCCTACATGTCCTCCATCACATACGCAAATCATCTTCACGTAGCGGCATCACAAACCTCCAATGTCTCCTTCATGGTCTCTACATTTCACTCCTCTAAAAGGGCCTTCAAACTTTTAATTTCATCACATACCTTTTTCCTGTCTAGCACGGTGCAGTGCCAGCATGCACTACTCTCACTTTCAGCACTCGCCCAGTTTTGCTTAGATTGGCCATAAATCGGCTATAAGACCTTCATCACATGGCTGGGTGCACCGAACACCCACTGTGAGCCACTGTCTTAATGAAGTAGTGATGAAGGTCTAGTGGAGTTGTGATGGAGGTCAGCTTGTCAGGTTCACTCACCCAACTGATCATTGAGTGTGTTTTTCTCTTTAGGAGGAAATTCATTTTGATTTACTTTAGAACTCTATAGAGTCAACAGAGTGAAAGTGCTATATATACAAGTATATACACTCACACACACACTCTGTAGTCTTCCAATTAACATATTAATTGCTTTGTTCTGTTCTGTCTATTTGCATGAATGCTTTACAAGCAAGGGTTTGCTTGCTTCAGTTTCTGTTTCATTGTGTCTGCATAAACAACTGGTCACAAATAGGCATCTGTTCTGCTTCTGCCAATTACTGTTTTTTGTCAGCTGCTATGCTGATCAAATGACTTGTTGGTTTTTGTGATTCCTTTTGGTGAACAGAATTTGATCCTGCTTCTCCACTTTGATGAGCTAAAAAGTCTCATAAAGGCAGAATAGCTGATTGTTTTATTCAGGGCACTTTATAAATAGGTACTTTTTTGTGCAGATGAGCCGTACATTCAAGTATGGGATCTGAGCAACAGATTTTGTGATTTGAAGACATTTCGAAAAATGTGTCTGTGTTCTTTTAATTGTTGCTTTTTTCCGTAGCTGACAATGAAGTTTAGAAAAAGATAAAAAAGTAGATCAAACATTTTTGTCATTGTGCAACTCTGAATAGCATAAAAACCTGAATACTCTTTTGGTTTTTAATCTTTTGCTAACAGGACAAGATAATTGACATGTCTGCGTTCTTCTTATTTTTTGTCAAGTTTTTATTTCATTAAAGGATCTTCTTGTTGAACGTTTGATAACAATCTCGTTATGCTTTGAAATGAAAGGACTAAGTATAAGTAGCTTCTTCCAGTGGGGGTATTTGACCTCAAAGTGTGCTTTTTTACTAGAACCGTAATGGGCTCTTTCATGTACCGTGGTCCATCGCGGGCCTCAGTGGTGCATAAACTGGGCCGGAGGGGCTGGCGCTGAAGCCTCTGAAAAGGGAATGAAGTGTCCCGGATTCATGCGGGTCAGATTGTGGCCTGCAGTGAATACCAACCGCTCATCACTGGGGTCCCGTCCACAGACACCCACTTCTCCTTGTGAAGCGACACCCAAAACAGGGGCGAGGTCAGCACTAAAAGCTCTTTTGGACGATGAACAAGAAGTGGGCCTGAATGCCGAAAAATGCCCCTAGGCTGAATTCAATTTCAACATGTCTTGTTTTTTTTTTTTTTTTTTTGTGGAAACACAACAGCTCTTTGACAGTTGGGACAGCACAATGTAATTCTTCTCTTTTAGGACTGGCGCTAAACAACATTGCCAGGGTGGAGCTCTCCCTCATGAAAGCAGGGGCAGTTGAAAAGCAAAAGGGCGTCATTAACTGTCTACATCAATTACCATCTGGTTCTTGCCTTGACGTCTTTTGAGTGTGATTTTGCAGTGTGATAAGTGGAAGACTAATGTTGCTTCCTGAGATGATGAAGCACATTAGGAAATGGTTCTAGAGGTGTGTGAGCCTTGTGTGAACATGCTTAGATGGGGGGAGGTGGATGTTGTTGTGGTCTCACATGAGTGGGGGGGCGACTGTATGTACTGTAAACAAATATGTGTGGTGAGTTCAACATGACCCCCTGCTTTTCTGAGTGATTGCACCATTCAGCTTCAGAATATCACTTGAACATAATTAGCTTCTGTTTTCAGTAACTCATCCTCTCTTGCGTACACTCGCTGCCAGATTTCGCATTTAAAATGAGCAGTGCGTTTCAGTGCTGTCAGGTGCTAAAACAGAAGCGGCTGAAGCAGATAAAAGGCGTGTGTTTATTGAGGATGTCACCAGAAGTTTAATCCATGAGGAGACATTTATCAAAAAAATTTCCTCCCAAAGTGAGTAAACCTGCAAATACATATACACAATAACAATCCAGGCAAAGTCTGTTTTAACACCATTTGACTTACAAGTAAAAAAAATGAAATTGTAAGGCATTTGGTATAGGAGGTTAAAATTTGATGACAGTGCACCATGGCTAACTGTCTGATATTTGAAGAACGTGCAGGCAAACCAGTAACTGCCAAAGGGCAGGGAGTCATAAACATGCAATATAACAACAACATTGCATTGTGTGAATTATAGTCTTGAGGGACCCGTTTTGGAGGGTCACCTTAGGCCTCGGGAGGCCGCAACTGGTCCACATGCACAGGTCAGGGGCAAGTTGCTGGTAGGGTACTCACACAGTCTCGTTTGTGTTTTGGCTAACCTGAGGTCGTGCGTCAGATGTTTCAGGTGACGTGTCATGCATCTCGCTTTTACTCTGGTGTAGCTGTGACACTGCGTTGACTGAGGGGAGTATTGATCGCGTGGGTTTCTAGGAAATAATACCACCTTAGTAAGCACCAGAGGCCCAAATACCTTTATTCATAGGTGGGAGAGTATACTGATGGGGACACTGTACTAGAAAAAGTGGCACCATCCTTGGGACGAGATGATAAACTGAGGTCCTATTTGTCTGCAGTCGTTAAAGATCCCAAGGTTTTCTTCATAAAGAGTAGGGGTACGTCTTCGTGTCCTGACTAGATTTCCCCAATGGGCTTCATCAGTCATGGCCTCCAAGTGTTCCCCTTATGTAACTTGGCTGTCAGTCCTCCCCACCTAGAGCTGCTGTGCGGTGAGTTTTCTGGCATACTTTGGCTGCCATTGCATCATTCAGGTGGATGTTGTACATAGTGGTTATGGGGCCTATTTGAGTCCCTATTTCCAGTGTAAAGCGCTTTGGGTGTGTTGAAAAGCATTATGGAAGTGAAATGTATTTGTTGTATTATTATTATTATTATTATTATTATTATTATTATTATTATTATTATTATTATTATTATTATTATTATTATTAT
>JABJVR010022061.1:0-38316 GCA_025773905.1 Chitala chitala
GATGGCTGTTTGGTTTGTCTCATGGCTGCCTTGGTGGAATACGAGCTGTTTTTTTTTTTTTTTTTTTTTTTTTTAAAGTGTTACAGCTGAATGTACTCACTGTGCACTCCTCGTTTCATCACTTCCTGGACCTTAACTTAGACCTCACATGCTCACGTCTACGTCCTGGAGAAAAGTCAGCACAAGGTTCCGGAGGAGGCTCTTAAGGTAGGGGGGGGCCCTGTGTGTCCGTGTCA
The DNA here is from genome assembly GCA_025773905.1 of Chitala chitala. Classification (NCBI taxonomy): domain Eukaryota; kingdom Metazoa; phylum Chordata; class Actinopteri; order Osteoglossiformes; family Notopteridae; genus Chitala; species Chitala chitala. Next base: position 237 of record JABJVR010022061.1, read on the forward strand.
AAAAAAAAAAAAGTCCTGTCATGTTGTGTGTTCGTGTTTGTCGCTCTGTGTGTGCGCGGCTTTTGTGACTGTGCGCGAGGGAGCATTTATGTGTACGACGATGATGACGACGATGATGATGAACGCCTCTGTCCTTTTGTGTGCTGGTGATGGACGTGTCCTCCTTTCAGCATGAGAAGTACACCTCCCAGCTGCAGATAAGCATGAAGGCCCTGGAGGCGAGGAAGCGGGAGCGACTTCAGGAGAAGGGTGGGGCTGTCACCCCCCCGCGCTCCAAAGGGGAGAAGGGGGAACGCAAGGCCGCGTCAGGTAAGGTGGCCTGCCGCTTCCCCTATACTCTGGGAACATTTAGGGTCTCCATTAGCACACCTTCTGGGCTCTGATTAATGCACTGCTTTGTGAAACCTGAACCTCCCTCTGGTATGGATATGGAGGTCTGCCCTTTTGCCCAGTCTGTCTCTTTTCTGCAGTTTTGGGTTTCGCCTCCTTTCTTGTTCCCTCCTGGCCACACAGGGACACTGGGAAGGTTCATCCATTTGGGTTTGTCCCACTGGGCTGGGTAGACATACTGGCTTTGTAGATATTGAACGTCTGGCTGCTGGGCAGCCCGTCTGCAGGCCTGAACAGGCAGGTGGAGCCGATCTTGTGAAAGGGGCCTTTGTGTCCGGCCCAAGCTGGCATTAAGAACAGTTCAGTGTTCGCTCTGTGCCACATTAGGAAGGTAGGTCAAGAAGGGAAGAAATGAACGAGAGGCGGTAATGCTGAAACCCCACCCCCCCAGCAGGGGAACATTAGCTCATCTGCTAATGAAAGGTAATGAGTTGGCCCTCTTGCAGTCGTGGGGGGAGGAGAGGTGTAGGGATGGGCTGGTCCTGTTTGGTTCTCCAGCTTCCTCAAAGTACTGAGGAAGAAGGTCAAATACGTTCATTTACGGTAAAATTTCGCTGAGTGTGTTAATGTGTTCAAGTAGACTGGGGGGTGGGTTGGGAACAAGAATTATACCAAACCTGTCTGCTGGAACTGTTCAGTGTAATTATTAATTTTCGCTTGACTGATCTGAGCTCAGTTCTCCAGGATAACTCTCTAATGTGGCTAATCTCCTGCCACGGATTATTTAGCGCAGTGGATCCTTCACCAGATCCCGTCGCCTGGGGAACGTGCGGGCGGGTCGGTCAGTGGAGCATAAGCCAGGGAGCTCAGTGTGTGTGAACGGAGCGATGTGTCGTCGTCTCCCCCGTGCCACTGCAGGACCGAGCCAGGGCTAGAGGTTTAGCTTTACCTCTGGATGGTTGTTGGTTCTGCTGCCATGTCCTGCTTCTCCAAAATGACTTCCAGATCTTAAAATCTGCTGTGGCCCATCTGTGACAGTGGACATTTTCACTAAAGTAACTGTCATAACCACTGTGCCACCTCCTGGCTTACAGGCATAGGGAACCCTGGTAAAGATGCTTTTTGTCTGTTTTTGTCTGCAGTCCAGAAGGAGAGGGCTCCGGCTGGTCGGGGGGGGGGGCTGTTCTGACAGCAGGCCTCAGCCAGACCCTGGCAGGCCCAGTGGATGGGGGAGGGGTGGGGCTGACTTATGGTCTGTCACTGACTGTTTCCTTTAGAACAGAGAAAGCAAGGTTGCCACTGGCCAGCTAAGTGCTGTTTGCGCTAGGCTTTAGAGAGCACTGCGATAATGTAGTGGTCTGTGCTTTATTAACCAGGATGCTCTGTTAAAAAAAAAAAACTAGATGGGTTTTATTTGTTTGTAGTGGGTCACCTTCCTATTTGCACACCCTTTTCTTTGCGTGCGGATGTTTAGTGTTACACCACTCAGCGTGCCCTTACCTCTGTGGCCTCCCCCGTTATTCCCCCTGCTTTCTGTTACACTTTGGATGCTGCTGCTGCTTGTTTCCATAGCAACAGCTGCCCATGGTCCCAGTTAATTTGGCCCCGTGTGAGTTGGCACGTGCCTGGTGTTCCTTTGGTAGTGGTTGGATAATCTCCTCCCCCCTGAGCCCACTGTCATGTACCAAAGCAGACTGGCTATGAGAAGCCGTCGGGAATACAAGCTCTTGAGATGCAGGTCTGCGTTCTTGCTTCCCTGTACCTAAGAAGATGGTGTGCTGTAGATTCAGCTCTAGTGGGAAGCTGGCTTCATGTGTGTTACATTGTGAGGTGCATATGCTCAACGTTCAAAAACAGGAGTAGTGTGTTTGGTCACAATATGACTCTTTTCCCCTGATAACTGTCAGATGGCAGCCCCCCCCCCACCATATGGGATGTTGGCATCTGAGTTGTATCCCCACTGTATGCTTGTGCAGTTATTGACAGTTGTTCGTAGATGTGGGAGGAGCCAATCAGGGTCTGCCTTCTCCTGCGGATCAGGAGCCGGGACCTTCAGCCGTAAAATATGCTCGGCGACGTCTGGGGAATTTGGCAGCTTCACAGCCCCTAAAATCTGGTTTCTGTTTTCTGGTTCGTGAGCTGCGTTGGTAGATTGGTGCGCAGTGTGGACGTTTGACAGTTCTTCCTGTTACGTAGCCCTCTTTGCGGTGCACTCATTTGCATGTGTTCGTTACTTAACCCCCCCCTGCTTTATCTACACCGATAACACGTTTTATCATTTTGGGTGACGGACAGCCATTACCATTGTGGTTGTAGTCAGCAGCCGTCCTGTCGATGCGACAGCAGAGTGATCTGAATCGCTTGATTTAATTGTTAACCATTTGAAAAGTTAAGTAGGCTGTCCTTGTCTGCTGAAGCTACTTCTGGTAAAAGCTATTTCTTTACTACACAGCTGTAATACGCTGCTAAGTTAGTGCTACAGGTTGGAGGACATTTGGATAACTGTGAGGATGTGTGTTATCTATTTATGTTAAACGTATTGTACAAAACGACAACGATACTGAGTTTCTGTTCCTGTTGGCTGAGATATTTTTGTCTCCTTGTAGACGTTTTGTCGCCCCCCCCCCTCCCCCCACAGAGCTCTGGTGCTGACCACCACTGAGAAAAAGCACAGTGTTGACCTTATGCTGCCACCTGCCCTTACCTGTGCTCTCTTTCTGTGTGTGCGTGTGCAGAGGCCCCAGACGCAAGGCCCACCCCCCTGTATGGACAGCCGTCTTGGTGGGGCGAGGATGACACGGGGATAAAAGGCCAGAAGAGGGACGGGCGCAAGATGGATGAGAACCACACAGGTGAGCCGTCACCCCGTTTCACCTGCTCTGTGCTGAGTGGCCGTTTCAGTCCAGGAGAGCCTTGGACAGCCTGATGAATATTTAAACGTTCAACTAAACCCATGCAGTTAATCGCAGGGCTGGTGTGAGGAATGTTCTGGCACGCTCGGACAGTCAGAACTAACATTCCCCTGACTGACCTGGTGTGTACAAAAAAGGTCAGGCGCTTCTGTCATAGCGTCTGACGTGGTTGTGAAATCATGGGCTCGCTGCTGTTTAGGCCCATTATCTGGGCTGCCCCTTCTTCTAACGACAGTGGGGTCAGGGGCACCTGAGCGCAGAGGATCGCTCCCCCAGTCCCGTGACAGATTAGCTGGTAATCCAGCGGGAATGGTCGCAGTTTACCCTCAAACCGATTAGCAGCGGTTTACTCTGAAAGGGATTAGCAGCAGCCTGTTTTCCTCAGAAGCGCGACGTTATTGAAGCGTACTGAAGTGTAGAACCTTAAGCAACTTTAATACAAAAGAAGGATGGAGTTTCACAGTCTTTGCATGTATGGAAAAATGTACTGCCATGTTTTCAGTCTTTTTGGTCTTACTGAGAGACGTTTATCAAGGCACTGTTTGCCATTTCCCACAGGCTCTAAAATATTAGTCGCATGGTTGAGATTGTCAAGATGAGCAGGTATTTTAAAACTTGTGGCTGTGATGTAAATCTACTTCCTGTTCCTTTGATGAGTTTGTTATGAGCCATTGTGCTCAACCCTTTTGCATCTGAACATTGGCATGGCCGCTGGGGAAACTTGCTGGCCAAAAACTGGGGTTTGGTGTGGTTTAATGTTGTGTACCACACAGACAGGCGACCCCTGTAGTGAGTAGTCTTCCAATGCCTGATTTAGGGTGCAAAACATCCGTTATCATTCACATAGCATCTCATTTATTTGCTAAGCAAAATTCACTGCCGAGTATTTCCCTTAAAAACTGGGCACAGGTGCAACATGGGTACATAGCTTCAGTCAGCAAAACTTCACGATGTGAACAAGCATTTTACCTGTTCGGTGTGTACTGAAGAGACCGTGCAAATGTTGAATTTATTCCACAGCATTTTTTTTTTTTTTTTTTTTTACTCGTGGTGGTAGTAGTATCATTTCAGGCATGTTGTTTTTTAACCAAATTTTTAGCCAATTAAGTGCCAGATTTAAAATGCAAATCAAGGTGGTATTAACCATGTAATTTAAAAAATTGTAACCAGTGTTTTTCATTCAAAATTTTAGTACTTTATTAATCCCAGAGGTAAATTACTTCTCTGCATTTAACCCACCCCCTGACGGGAGCAGTGGGCAGCCAGACACATGTGGTGTCCGGAGACCTAGCATTTGTGTGTCTTGCTGAAGGACACACCTGGCTATGCTGGGATTCAAGCTGGGAGACTTCCGCATCCCAGCCTGATGTTCCACCCATTGACTATGCCTCTGGTCTGGGGCCTACATGGGGATGGAAATGGTACAATGTGACTAGTATCTGCTTATTCAAATAATTATATTCTAAACCTGCAAATTATAACCTTGTGGATCACCAGAGTTAAACTTTGGGGCAGTTTATGTCTGACTCTGGTAGTGATCTGCACAAAGGCATATTACAGAGGCCCAGGTCTGGGTTGGTGTCCCGCTACAGTATATTCATAGCTCATGAACAGATACAATTGCATGTCCTCAGCATTTGTTGGTTTATATGCAGTAATTGACTTATTCTGACATCTGTGCACAGACACCATGAAGGAGGTCTCCAGACCTGGATCTGAGATCAATGGGTCTATGATTGACTACCGGGATGCCCCAGGGAAGCCCATCTACCCATACAGGAGAGAGCCCAGCTATTTTGAGATCCCTACCAAGGAGTTCCAAGGGCCCTCCAAATCCCCAGAAGCTGAACTGCACGAGGTTCCTACCAAAGACACGGATGCCCTGCCCGTGCCCACTCCCACACCTCCAGTGGTACAGAGCCACGCCTCTTTCACAATTGAATTCGATGACTGCACACCAGGCAAGATAAAGATCAAGGACCACGTCACCAAGTTCTCCTTTCGGAAAAGGAAGCCACCAGTCAAGGAGCTGGCCACGGCGCCCACAGAAATGATGTCCGTGGAGAGCAAGGTGGCCGATTGGCTGGTTACCAGTGATGTCAGCGTGATGAGGACAAAGACGCCCTGCGAGGACGTGTACAGCACCAAGAGTGACCTCCCCATGCAAGTCAAAACTCTCAAAGGTAAGCGCTCATCTCATTTAAGTGCGAAAGATGGAAGTAAATAACGCTGATCCTTCACCTCCTCCCAGATGATCTAATAAACGTTCTGTTTCTGTGTAGGCCACCACCATGAAGATGGCACCCAGAGCGACTCTGAGGACGCCGTCATGAAAGAGAAGCGCCGCGAGGAGCCGTTGCTTCCTTCCCGACAGTCGGCCCTGCATCATGATGTTCCTCAGCCTCCTGTGCCACGGAAATCCCCCAGCCCCCCACCCGCAGAGAGGTCCCCAGTAGGCTCTCCGCTGGAGCCTTCCTCTCCCTCACAAGGACAAAGTAGGCCAGACCCCCAGCAAGCCTTCATCATCGAGTTTTTTGATGACAACCCGCGAAAGAAACGGTCGCAATCCTTCACCAACAACTCCGTTCACGCCGACTCGTACTCCGCCCTCAAGGCTAAGCTGGAGAAGCGCAAGGGCGTCGCTGGAGAAAGACCCAGCACACCATCTGGGCACGTACCGCCCACCCAGCTGATCACCGTCCCTCTGAAAGCCCCAGCGGCGGGCGCTCCTCCACGAGCCTCATCCCTAAAGCGAGAGAAAACCGATGAGCGGATCAGCACAGCTACTTCCCCTAGCACCGGTCCTGCCAGCTTCTCCATACGACCCTTTGGCAGCGTTGGCAGAAAGTCCAGACTGGCCCAGGAGTTTTCAGTGGAGTTTCTGCGCGAGTCGAACCGAGCAGCTGTCCCTGAGAGGGAGAAGACCTCTCCCCATGCCGTCTTAACTCCCCATGCACAGCCCCCTTCCGGCACCCCAGCTGCCCCTCTTGTTCATGGCCCTCCGCCCATTCCAGCCCCCTTGTTGCCCCAGGCATCCAGCCTCTCCAAAAGCAAGGTGATGAGGAACGAAGAGGAAGATAGCCTGAGTGATGCTGGCACCTACACTATTGAGACAGAGGCCCAAGACAAAGAAGTCGAGGAGGCACGCAACATGATCGACCAGGTATGGGCACACCTGTTCTGGGTACAGGTGTATCGAGCGTCCTCAACACAATAGCACCTCCACCTATGTGGAGGGTAATAGCAGGGTACCAGCCAGACCTTGGGATTGACAAAAAGAAAAGGTCACTACGCACAACTGGGAGCAAAAACGGTCAGGCCTGTTTATTTACTCTTGATGTGACGAAATCTTTGAATTTTGAGCACATTTAAATTGTCAGAAGTTGAAGTACTTGGGGTATATAAACCTTTTCTATACTGCACTGGAAATTAGCCCATAAGGTTTCAACTGTTAGGTTGTGTGAGGTTTGTGGACTGACAACAGGAAACACACTTTTATTGCTGTAGTAACAGTTATGTAGTGATGAGTGTGTCACGTGCACATGCTGAATCTACACAGCGGCATTCTGGACATCCTGGAGGCAGCAGCAGCGACTCTCCTCCCAGCCTCTGAACATTTTTTGCACGCTGGTTTCGCCATGCGCAGCCTGCCGATGGTGCTTAAGGGAAACGACTTGGGCTTTTTACTGGTTTCTTATTGCCCCACCCGTGACCATTCCCTGCTGTGCTGTTCTCAACGCTGTCGAGGGTAAATGGATCGTATCGCGCCAGCCTGCGCAGTCAGACTGCGGCTGCCATTTTAATGAGAGAGCTTCCACTTGTACCACTTTGTGTCACTTTGCCCTTGTGCTGTGATACACTTGTGGGACTTTTATTTTGACAAAGCCACGTCACATGGGACAGAGATTGGTTAGAAATACATAAGTGGAATCCAGATATGACATGCTTGTTTATTGGCGTAGGTCTAGCTGGGTGGCTGCTGATAAGGTAATCCTGTAAATTTGGGGCAAGTAGAGTGTCCTATAAGGTTTTCTGTGTAATTGAGTCCAAGTAGGACATTCCAGAGGCTTGTAAGCACTCTGTTCTTTCCCTCAGGTGTTAGTGTGTGACCTTTGCCTGATTTGAATAATAAACCCCTCCCCTTTTTACTTGGCACACCCCAGGCACTGATGGTGACTCTCCCTGCCATGCGCACAGTGACAGAACTTCCCCCTTTGCCTGCCTGTGATGCGCTGACATTTTGCTTAGCTCAGGTCCAGCTGCAAGTCAGAGCATCAGGCAGGAACAGGAAAAAGGTCTCGCTTAACAGATGAGGGAGAACACGGGCAACAAGCAACAGCGGGGAATGGGGATGTGGCCAGGCAGGATGCGCCACTCGTTCCAGATGATGCATTCCTCAGGACCTGGCTCGCGCGGAACTGACTTCCAAAGCGCCTGACGTTATAAACGACGCTCAGCTGCTCCCCTGGCTTCCTCAGAGCCCCTGCCCACACATTTGCCCCCTCCCTTTCTTCCCCTTTGTTTTGGCCAAGAAACCTCTGGCACTCAGTTGTGATTTCTGTCTTATATATGTTTGTCATTTTGTTCTGGTTGGAAACTACTGGAAATTATAGGGCCGTGTTATGAAAAAGGCTGAAAATATGCAGCCCCAGACATTGTGTAGGAACTTCCTTTAGAGCTGAGTGCTAAGCCGTTTGTGAGTTAACGAACCCTACTGGATGGGAAGAGGTGCTACAACACGTTTGTGTGCATGTGGGGTAACACACATCGAGGACGAGCATGTGAACAGACCGACAGTTTCATTTGGCTCACGGAACACGTTAGAAGGCTTAAACTGTGATGTGCGACTGATTCTGAAGTGCTCCCTGACCTGCTTTGTCGCGCTGCACTTCAAACACTGCCCTCTGCCTGTTATAAACGGAACATGGTGACACAGATACGTGTTTGGAGCACTTCCAGAAAGTTCTTTTGCACGATTACTGTATGCTTCACCGCACTGGAGGTATTGTTTAAAGTCTGACCACGACACAGTAATTATATTTCTCCGTTGAACTCAAACAAATGCCAACAAAAATTCAATGCTCCGAATGTGGTTGTTTAAATAGCGATGGCATGTGTCGTTGTAGAACTCGATTTGATAGTGACGCCTGATCATATACAGCAAACGTTAGGCTGCTTTGCTCAATGTGACCCTGAATAGCCGTTTTGGCCAGCGTCCACTCCTACTTGATTTTGCGCAGTTCACACCACTGCGAAAAGAAGGAGAGGACTGGTGTTGTGTGACGTCCGCTCTCTGTTCTCCCTGCCAAGCCTGCTCAGTGTCCCGTTTCCATAGGGTCTGTGGCGAAGCCCTCAGAGAATGACTGGCCACAGGGGGAGGGGAGACTCTATCTTGATTGGTTTACGCAGATGCCCATTTCCATCCTTAGCCAATGCGGCGTGCGGAGCCCCTGCCGTTCTCCGCCTCCACTTACACGTGCTTTGTTCCTGACAGGTGTTTGGTGTTCTCGACTCCCCTGAGTACACTGGTGTGACCACGCCGGCCTATAGGCCGGTAATTAACCAGGACAGGGAGCAACAGGCTAGCCTTCGGCATAGCGAGGGTAGTACTGGGGATCTAAAGCCATCTGCAGAACAGGACTTTAACCCAGAGGCTCTTAGTGGCGCCCCCAGCAGCCCTGTACAGGTAAAGACACCTCTGGGCCCAGCGTGTTGTCATTTCTCCATTGGACACTCCCTGGGCTCAGTTTCACCTCATCAGCCAATCAGTCGATCAATCAGGTGCACTATTAAGCAATCATCCCCAAAGGATACTTCAGATCTGCCTGAGCTCACTCTTAATTTGGCATGGTGTTGTCGTCCTCCATCTTGTCCTTTGACCTCCGACCTCCCTGCTTTGTTCGTTTTCGATTGGTTTTATGTTGGTTATGTACCGTCACCTTCTCGCCACCCCCCAACCCCCCCCCCCTCCCCACTGGTTTTGGGCTTTACTTTTACTTGGGGAAAAGGGATTTGTTTGCTTGGGGCCATGACATGCACTGATGATTTTATACAGGATGGGATATTTGAGTCTTTTTTTTTTTTTTTTTTGATTCATGAAAATTGTGGCATTTTTATTACAGCTTTTCTGGCAAAAGGGGAAATACATACAATTATGATGTCTTGCCATTTTTGGCTAGATAAAAATTCCTCCTTTTGCCTCAAAAATATCCCAGACTGAAGAAGCATTTTTACCAATGAGCAGAATCATCTATGATTTAAACCTCCTCTGTTCATAACATTAGTATAAACGTAGTAGACTGTTCGCAGTCCGCCCAAACGTATAAGAGTTGGCACAGATTTGTATAACCTGGAAAGAATTGGAGAGAGTGGAGCTGAAAGTTGCAGAGATGTTTTTGGTTAGATAGCGGACCAATGGTGCCAGTGCAGAAGGTGGCATCACGGCATTCTCTCTCACTGTTCTCTGCCTTACCACTAAAGGCGCCACCTGCTGGACCAGGGTCTTTTGGTGGCCCCAAGTGGGTCTCTCGGTGGGCGAGCCTCGCTGACAGCTACGTGGAACCCGGGCCCGTCGCAGCGGTTCCTGACATCCCACCACTACAGGATGACGTGACAAATGATGGTGAGAAACCAGAAAAAAAAGTGTAGAGTTTTAGAACTTTTTCAATTTTGAAGTAGAATTTTGTTTGGCCACTAGATTCTTCAAACAATACAGCAGTAGATCTATAGATACATGAAAGGTAGTGCAGGTGATCCACCATCCTTAAAGGGATGCTGCCAATGATGATGATGATGACCACGATGATGACGATGATTGTTGCGGTTACTATTAATGCTGTCATTAGAGTTGTTATAGCTACACCTAGTCCTGTAAAGTGCCTTGAGGCAGCCATGTTGTCAAAGGTGCTATATAAAAATGAATTGAATTATTATAGTGATATAGCACTTGTCTGTTGGTATGTGCAGACAGGAAAGCTGGCTCTCAGCCAGTACTGAGCAGAAATTTGGACAGCGCAGAGTCAGAGGCCAGCCAAGGCTCCAGGACCAGGCGGCTCCTTCCCCAGGTCCCGCCGTCGGAGAAACTGGAGAGCCCCGGCACCGGCGTGCGGATTCGGCACGACTCCTACGTGTGCAATGAGGCCCCTGAGAAGGCCGTGAGTGTGGCCAGCCCCGAGGACTCCATCCAGAGGCTCACCATACAAGACGAGCTGGAGCCTGACAGCCTGAGTGATGCAAGCAGGTCAGACGAAGGCTCGGCCGCTGCCAGCCACACCAAGAAGGCCCGCTCAGGACGGACAGGGCTGTCCAGCCAGCAGAGCCCTGCGGAGGACAGTGCTGGGAACCCCCCAAAGTCCACCTTCTTCTATATTGGCTCTGAGGAGAGCCCATCAACACAGGAGTCTGGGCCGTCCCCAGTGGAAAGGGAACGGAACCCACCCTTTAAGGTGTCCTCAGCCATGCCTGCGATTAGGCACCGGAGCAGCCTGGAGCCCAAGAGGCCGGTCAAGCCTGCTGCCTCAGCCCCCAACTTTTTTACAGAGGACAAGGAGGCAGTGACCCCCAAGGAGAACACCACATCATTCTTCAGGCAGGAGAGCTTCACGAAGGACCGGCCCAGCGACACCGTCCAAGCCAAGCAGCTCCCGCACATCCACAGCCACCCCGCCCTAGGGCAGGGGGGTGCCGGGGACTCTCACTCAACCCAGGGCAGCCAGGACACGCACTCATTCCTTAAGGAGACAGAGAACGCACTGGTGGCCCTGGAGGCCAAGATCCAGGCCCAGAGCATTGGCCAGACACAGGACTCCCCCTCGGGGGAGTCGGATGTTGACACGTCCAGCACCGTCAGCCTGGTCAGCAACCAGAACGCGCCACATGAAGCGTCCAGGAAGAAGGCGGCCACCACAGGGGCCACGAAAAGCAAGTCGTCGATGCTCCACGCCCAGGACCAGGGCCCGATAGCCACAGCCCGTGAGCGACTGTCGGAGAAGCGCCGCACCCAGGCTGCAGACACCAGCAGCAAGGTGGAGGTGGCCAAGCGACTTCAGCTGCGCCGTAGCTCTGGCAACCGCGGCTCCTTGGACCTGAGCGACGACCTCCAGGGCTCTCAGAGCTACTGGGCCGACAACTTCTGCTCAGACCAGGAGCATGGGTCCCGGGCACCGATCCGCAAAAAGCTGGGTGCCCTTCCTCTAAAGGAGGACCCAGCGAAGGCCTCTAAGGGTGTGACCCCACAGGCGCTGACCCGCTCCAACAGCCTCTCCGCTCCACGGCCCACCCGCGCCTCCATGCTGCGGCGGGCACGCCTAGGCGAGGCGTCGGACAACGAGGGCACAGAGACTGACCGCACGTCGCAGAACTCGGACCCCAACGCCCCGGCAAGGCCACCGGTCGATGGCAAGAAGCTCTCGCGGCTGGACATCCTGGCCCTGCCACGGAAACGCACGGGCTCCTTCACCGCGCCTAGCGACACGGAGTCCTCTGTCAGCCGAACTGGCTTCTCCAACCGCAGCACTGAGTCCAGCACCTCCGTGCGCAAGGCCTCCGGCGCGGAGCCAAAGTCAGGGGCCCGGCGCAGCACGGGAACAACAGGGAAACAACCTGTCAGTCGAGCCCGCTCCAGCAGTGCCAAGTACTCCAGCACAATTGGTAAGTACAGCGCCACCCAGAGGAGGCCCCTCAATTTCTTACACAGTTGCCATTCATTGATTAGTGCCACTAATCACTGCTTTCTGTAGACACAATGTATTACAGCACAGAGGTTTACTTATCAAATAAATGTCCATCTTTAAAATCCCTTGCGTTCGATATGTGATAGTAGTTGTTTAAGGGGCTGTATTTCATCAATGGCGCTTTTGTTTGGTTTTCTTTATCATTTCACCTCATCATCCCACTTAATTGCACGCCCTGACCTGACCGGATCTCTGCCTTCAAAAGGTTCCCGGTGCCGGCAGAAAGGCTCAGACTACACCTCCACGTCGGAGGAGGAGTACGACTCCAACCACGGCACCCCAAAGCACAAACGGTCCCAGACCTCGGCCGCCACCCAGACTCCACGCGGCCAGCCAGTCTCCACGCCCCGTGTCCGCTCGCACTCCCGGCAGTTGGAGGAGGATGACAGCGAGGCTGACCCCTTCCAGAACTGGTCCGCTCACAGTGCTGAGATTGCCAGGTACCACGCGGCCAGCAGATGGCTCCGTTTAACAAATTTGTTTGTGTATGTGCGCGTGTGCGTGTGTATGTGTGTGCAACACTCCGTGTTAGACTGGCGGTACCTGATTAATGTCCCTGCCACACTCTCTAACACAGGCTCAGTCAGGACCTTGCCAAGGACCTCGCAATCCTGGCCCGCGAGATCCATGATGTAGCCGGGGACACCGAGTCCCAGGGGCCGAGCCCCTCGCCTAGCACGCCTGCCTCCACCATCTCCACCCGCGAAGAGGTACGGACGTTTTTCCCACGAAGCTTTGCAACAGTCCGCTCTGCCACACTATACACCAGCATTAAAAGTCCAGATATCTCTCCGCATCACCCTGAGACACTAGGGAGAGCTTTTGGCAGGGTAGACCCAGACACGCACCAGTTATCGACACCCAGCAAGTCAGCAGTAGCGCTTTGACCCTTTTTTCCTTTGTGTTGATTTTTCTTTCTCTCTCCGTGAACAGAAAACAAACCCATCTTCGCAAGTCATCCGTTCATCTCAGGTGCAGATCCTGTTTGTCCTCGCCATCTACACCCCCCACACTTCACCTCACGCCCCCTTTCTCTGGTGTTGTCTGTCAGTTGCTTAAGTGTCTCGTTGTGGTACTGGCCGTGTTTCCCATCGTTACCTCATCACAAGCTAATTTGAATTACTTTTTCTGCCCTTACCTCTGACGATGATGATGATGTAAGCGTGTTTGTGTCGTCGTCCTACAGTCATTGCTTCTTTGTCGGTTCTGCTGTAGATGTGTTGTTGGGATTGGCTACCTCACTGCACATGTCTTGTTCAGGATTGGTGACTTTGCACATGTCTTGTTTAGGATTGGCTACTCCACTGCGGGTGTCTTGTTCAGGATTGGTGACTTTATTGTACATGTCTTGCTGGTTACCCTGGTTTCCCTTTCCTGTGCAGCTAGTTCAGCACATTCCAGAAGCCAGTCTGAATTACCAGAAAGTTCCGCCAGGTTCGACTGCGGTCAAAGAGCCGGACCAGAATGCAAATGACCAGGACCCGAACTCCAAGCGCCGCATGTGGAACCGTGAGGAGGTGATGTGATGTTTCCATCAGAGCCCGTATGACGTTCTGTAGTTGAACCTGTACTGTCCTCTCTATGTGCTGTGAACTGAACTTTTACGTAGTTTGACAGTTAGCCGAATTCCATCCGAGATTAAATCAGAACGGGTTGGGTAATAAGGGTAGCCTGTTATTGAAGGCAACCATTCTAATCACATCTTGAATTAGTGTGAAAGCTATGAAACAATATGAAAACATGCAAGTTAGGCTGTATTTCTGAACACCATAAACTCCACACACTGTATACACATTACATAGATTGATAAAGATTGGTACATATTGAAGGCTGTTTATCTTTGCAGACTACATTATGTGCTATTTGAAAATGTCAATGAAGCTAATTAACTACATAAATATTCCAAAATAGACTTACAGAAACTTGGTATTGATGAGTTTGTCCTGGCATTTGTCTTCCATCCTTTGCAGGTCATTTTTGACAACCTGATGTTGAACCCTGTGTCCCAGCTGTCACAGGCAATTAGAGAAAACACAGAGCTCCTGGCTGAGAAAATGAAGTAAGCCGTCACTCACCGAGGAAACTTTAAGCCCTTAATCACCCACTTAGAAAACAAATTAAACCGTCACTGACTCGCTGATAAAATGAGGTACATCGTCAGTGGCTTTCTAACAAAATGGTGTAAGACCTCGTTCACTCGTTGACAAAATGAGGTAATAACAGCACTTGATGACAAAATGAGGTAAGCCCCTGACTGTTCCTGTAAATGTGATGTATATGTGACAGCCTTTCTATTAGCTGGAAGAGGTCCTTAGCCTCAAGAATGTTCTTTAGGTTTCCCTCAATTTTTTACACATCCCATAAACTGATGAACACACTCCACTGGGTGAAATATCACCTTTAAGATGTTTAACTAGTTTGTCATAAGTACGATGGTACTTTGGTAGTTGCAGGTTTGGTGCTGATTCTGCAGCGCTCCCAGGTTTGACCTGTGACTGGACACTGTGCCCTGTATCTGCTCAGGGTGATGTTCCACGACAAGATGGATGCCTGGGAGGAGCTTGAAGCACGGGTTAATGCTGAAAACGAGGTCCCCATCCTGAAAACGTCAAACAAGGTTTTCACTTGAACATCCGTCTAATCGTTTAATCACACGAAGCTTGCAGGGAGCAGAGAGCGTGTTTCCCAGTAGTGGCATCCAGTTACATGACATGTTTGTCTGGTATTTCAGGAAATAACGTCCATTTTGAAGGAGCTAAGAAGAGTTCAGAAACAACTAGAAGGTCGGTACATCTACCACATCAGTGGCACTTGCCCTGCTGGCACAGTGATTTCATTCTGTGTCTGTGTCACGGTTTATCTAATCAAAGGAAACACAGTGTTCCTTCAGTTTGTGCTAACTCCAGCAAACTCAAGTAAAATGAAACCTTGGGGGCAGGGGGGAGGGGTGAGTTTGTTTTAAATTTGTGACCGTACCTTTGGACACTCAGTTGGACACCTGAAGAGGCTGTCGATCATACTGCCGCTTGTCCCTGTTTCCTCACCAGTCATCAATACCATCATCGAACCTTGCAAGACCCCCGGGCAGGACATCGCCACCGGGCCCCTCCAGTCCTGTGCAACCAAGGCCCGGCCCTCCCCCAGAGATGTTAGACTGCCTGTCCAGCACACCAGCGGTGCCAGAGAGCGTGGCAAGGGCGAGCCTGAGGGCACCAAGAGCTTAATAGTTTGAGCTGTAGCTCCAAGCGCCACCTAGTGGCAGCTGCTGCTTTGCAACGCTTGCACGGTCAACATGATGTATGTGTGTTCTGACTCTGTGTGGGTGGGGGAAAAAAATGGTCCACTGGAAAAGAAAAAAAAAAAAAAAAAAAAAAGAATCAAAATACTTTAAAAACAGGCAGCAAAAACTAATGTAAACAAAGCAGCATAACAAAAAAACCACCTTGCTTGCTGTAGTCTGTGGATTTTGTAAGAAAATGTCTGTTTGCCTTGATCATCACTGTATAGCAGATTCTGTGTCTACAGCATTAGGGCCAGGATGAAAGGGTGAGAGGAGCCCAGTGTCTTTGTGCCAAATGTTACTTATTTTTACACTGACTTTCAGCATGTGCGCTTCACAAATCCTACATTCCCTGTGTGCAAAACTGCTTCTTGTATGTGGGTGAGGGGGCTTGAACCTGGAACTGTAGTCACGGGACTTCAAAGTATTCTGAAGTAAGTTGCACTGAATACAATCACTGGGGGCCTGCTTGGCACAGAACTTCGAGTGTGCCAGACTGCGACTGACGGCACACGAAGGTGACCGAGGTGTATTTATGTGGATGACATTGCGCCGCGTCCTCTTTTGCACGCCATATTGGCGTAGTAGGTGGGACGCGGCATTCCTGATGGTGCAGTCTGAGAACAGCCATGCTTCACAGGAACCCGCTGCTGTCTGGATGCAAGCTACTCTGGCAAGACTACGTTGGAATATTCGAAAAGCTTTCCTAGCAAAATAAACTGGATGATTTGGATGGATGGAGGGAATAAGATACATGACACTGTTATGTTCTGAGATTTGTGCTAATTTGGGTTTTAGGACTTAGATTATGTTGGTTTTCAGATGAGCTGCAGCCAGGGGGAGACCATAGACAGACCGTTGGCTGTAGTGGCAAGTGATGCGGAGGTGATTTTTTTTTTTTTTTTTTAATATGCGTCACAGTCGATACTCAGCGCTGTCCTTGAAAACGTTGGCCTCGCTGTCCCTCATGCGTTGCTTGTCTGTTGTGGATAGTATTGACATCGCCTGATTTTCGTCCTCCGTGTCTCACCTGTGTGTCCGTTTTCTCAGAACCTGCATGGTATTAACTTTGGATGTGAGAAACTGTAGGTGGTGCTGTTCACCGCGTCAGCTGCCGGAGCGACAGAGCTCAGCTGGAAATGTTAGCTGATGGCAGCAGTCAGAGCGTGCTGGGTATCGACTTTGTGGCTGTGTGTTTCTGCCTTCTGTCCCTGTACGTTTGACTGAACGCTGATCTTTGACCTCTGCTCCTTTCCCATCAGGGTAACTCTGCTTCCAGTGGCTGTGATGAGGCGGCCTTCAGTAGCACGGAGTGCGTTGCATAGCTTGTACCATTTGCACCGTCGCTCACAGTAGCACTAAGCCAAAGACCTCTGCTTTGTCGTACCCACGTCAGTGTGAGACTATATGTGGTACCAGTCTGTACCCTCGTTAATCCCTCTTTCTTGTCTGCTCTGTCCCAATGTCTGTGACCCTCTGGCCTGCTTCCGTAACTGCTTCGCATGTCCTGCAAGGCGACTTGGCTCTGGAATTCTGTTGCCTTCCTGAAGAGGGAAGGGAGTGGCGGAGTCTTCCGTCCAGAAAGCGCTGGCGTTCCCACTTCTGTTGTTGAGTGAGCTTCCCTTTTTTGGCTGCAGCATGGTAGAAAAACACTGTGTACCCTTGGGGGTGGGGGGGAGGGGGTCTTACTCCCTAGTGTTCTGCACTTCCCTATCCATGAAGAATGAAGACGGGTTAATTAATGAACAAACGATTGTATGCAACTTAATGCAGTGTGCTTTTGTGTAGGGGGAGGTGTCCTCCAGACTGTTGTGAAAATGCATATCTTACAGGGTGTATTTGGATTAAATGGTACGATTTTGTTCCCCCCCCCCTTTCCTGGTAGACACATCTTATAATTGGCCAAGTTAGCAGTGGAGAAATTAACTGACAAATCAAAGACGAGAGACTCCTCACACGTGTGCAGACACACTCGTGCAAGCACACTACAACCATGAAGTGTGTCGTGGGGTTTATTGAGCCTCATCAATGTATGCAGTGTGTGTTGTGAAACTGGTTTGTGTGGAACATGAGATTTAGCTGTGTAACCCCGTCTGATTGGCTGTAAGACTGACCATGTGACCACTGCTGCTAATGTTCAGTGACCTTTGTAGACCTCTTTTGTTTTTTAGCCACCTCTGCATGTAACTTAAATACAAGCTGTGTCTGAAAGAGGAAAAAATTGCAAACTTGCATAAAATCGTCACTTGAATTCTGTGTCCTAGATCAGTATCTTTTTGGTATGATGACTGCTGTTTTCAGTTTAGTTTCACATTAAAAGGTGCAATTTATTTAAAGTTACTCCAGATTTTTTTGTCTAATTTGATTATTTTGATAATTGTTTTAAAAGGAACTGAGTATCATTTTGTGTAATGTATAAAATGTTTGATTTTATCATGCCTGATTTTTTTTTTGTAATAAATTCATTTCAATCATAATGTACATTTGTGGATTAGTTGTGGACTCAAAATTCAAAATAATTTTTCCTGTATGAAATATCAATACTTAAATTTGTTTATATGTCAGGAACATCTTTCAATTGTGTACAGCATTTCCTAGCAGATGTTTCAGTGTGTTAAACTCTGCGTACCACAAGGCACACAAAAAGAGATCTGAGCAGAAATAAAAAGCAGAAGTGAAGACGGTGGTCTAAGGACCTCGTGTTAATCTCAAACAATAGACAGAATGAGACTGCTTCCTTTTCACCAGGCAACATCATTGAAATCGCTGTCTCTTTACACCTCTGTTTTCAGTGTAAAAAGGTTTTTTTTTTTTTGTTTTTTTTTTTTTAGGTCCTTTGGAAAAATATACGATGTTTCTGCATTAATTGTTCGGAGAAGCCACTGTTTCAGTCTTTTTTTTCGAGAGAAACTGGTTAAATATAAACTGTGAGTACTCATACTTTATCTGAGTTTGGCTGTTGTGTTGGAAATTTTTCTAGAAATTATGCTTTAAAGCAGTACAACAGTTATAGCAAATGTTTCAGTTGTGACGTGGTTCGATTTACTCCTCCTCTGATCACTGATGACAGCATTTATTTTCATTCTCATTAGCCATTTAGCAGACACTTTAATCCAAAGCGATTTACAACATTTACTGTTATTGTAAATTCAAATGTTTAAAAGGATAAGGTGCAAAAATAACAGTTGTTTTGAATGACAGGGACATATGGCCAACACAATACCAGAAATGTCCTCTCCATATAAGATTTTGCACGATGGTTACGTTTCCAACAGATGGGTAGGTAAGGTAGCGTATTTTATACAACCAACAGATTGTTGCAGACGATTCTAGCTGACTAATTAGTGAACATTTTTTCCCCCTTCCTCAAGAGTTTGCGAACATGCGTGATTCGCGCTTTGACTGCAGGCTGTGTGGGTATGCTCATTCTGCTCCTCTTCATTGCTCTTCGAGAGAAGTCTGCCCATCAGTGGGTTAACAATGAGGCTATAGAGTATGCTAACGACCATTTCCAGTTGGATATGACGGATAACTGTCATGCCCAGAACCAGCCCTCAACTGATCAAACCAGGTGAGCTGTTACAAAAAAATAATAATGGATTATTATTGTCCTCTTAAACAAACCGTGTGTACTTTAAAGCTGTATTTTTCATGTTAAATTCCTGCAGTATGTCAACATGGAAATAACCAGAAAATTTGAATACAGTTTTTAAAAACGTCTGTGATTGTTATCTGAGGGGTGGGGACTTCATGCTAGGGGAAGAACAACATCACAGTCTCCAGTGTCCCTGCTAGAAAGACTGGAGTCTGCCCAGGACATGTTATGTAGATTTTGAATTCCCCAGGATTGTCCTAACTGAGAGCATCCCGCTGTACATGGAGTTTGGGGACAACAGCACATTTGGGATTCCCACATATGATGCATGGAAAGATCTCCTCACACGGGCAGCACAAAGTGTCAACGTAGCATCCTTCTACTGGACTCTCACGGACCAAGATATTGGAATCAACTCCTCCACTGACTCACTTGTGAGTTACGACACCTCAGAGGTCACCTGCCAAAGGTGACTAGTTTGATTTGATTCCACCTTGGTTGGGCTGACTTCCTGACCTTGTGTGTGCAATAGGGCAGGGACATACTGGCACGCCTCCAGGACCTGCCGTCAAGGAACGTAACTGTACGAGTGGTGACCAGCGTGCCATCCGTGCAGAACAACTCCACTGACCTGGAAGTTCTGAGGGCCAAAGGTCACAACCTATGTACACACATGCACACACTCAGTTTTTCCCTGATGAATGATTAACTCACCTGCGTAACATTTCAATCTGACAGGGGTTCATGTGCGAAAGATTAACTTTGGTCGTCTGACTGGGGGCATACTCCATGCCAAGTTCTGGATTGTTGACATGAAACACATTTACGTTGGAAGCACCAACATGGATTGGAGAGCTTTGACGCAGGTACAGCCTTTGGCATGTTAAAACATAAATACGTATGCCCAGAAAACCGGACTGTTAAACCAAAGAATTTTTAAAAATTTGCATTCTGTTGAAGGTGAAGGAGCTGGGGGTTGTTGTCTACAACTGCCCTCACCTGGCTGAAGACTTGTATAAAATATTTAAATCATACTGGGTTATGGGTCTCCGAAATGCCTCTGTTCCAAAGCACTGGCCTCCAGAGTTTGAAACCGCCATCAACAGGCAGCGCCCCCTGCTGGTATACACAAGCGGTGCAGCCACTAGGATGTACATCTCAGTGAGTCTTTCTCAGTTCCCTTTTTGTTCTAGTTTCATGCTGTTGATTTTCATACTCTTGGTCTTTTTACTGCAACATGGGATTATTGTGCAGTATTGAAGAGAGCAGGAGAGGAATTTTAAGTGGATGTTTTAAGGACAGTTGCTGAGAAAAAGACTAAGAAGCAGAAAACAGTGGGTAGGTCAGACAGAAACTGACATGAAGTGCAGCATCTTACACTTTTTAGAAAGGACGTCTTTTTGACTTGCCTTTCCCTTCCACTTCCTGAAATTTGTTGTCTGTTGATTGCACACTTGAAATTGCACCTTGTTTGCTGGTGATGAATATTCACCCATTCTTCCATCGGCTGCAGTTTACTTATGTTTGCCAAAGTTACCATGCCTCAGATGTTGCCATTAGGGCTAATGTGTGCTGCAACACTAGTATAAGCAGCATAATTCTGCTCCTAACCAGGCCTCACCCCCCTCGTTCTGCCCTCATAATCGAACCATGGATTTGGATGCCATTCTCAGTGTGATCACGGAGGCAGAGCAGTTCATTGACGTGGCTGTAATGGATTACTTTCCCACGTCTCGCTTCACTAAACCATTCAGGTGAGCCATGACACAAGAGTCACTCAGCAACAGTTGAGACTCACAAGAGTTTCATATCTATACCTACTGTTCTGTGCGTCTGTCACGATGTACTATACTGAAATAATGTAATTAAATTTTATTTTAATCTTCACTTTTTCTCTTTATGTATTCTAAATAATTTCAACAATGCAAAATTATTATGGTATATTAACTTCCAATTTCTTGTGCCATCTGGTGGATAATTGCGACATTGCATATAACCATAAGCCTAAAAATTTCTACTCTTGTAGCAAAAGCACTCAAGTAAAAAAAAAAAAAATAAATCAGCTGAAAATAAAAAAAAAAACCTTTATTGCATATTTACAGCATATGGCAGCAAGTCACATAGCAAAGTAGTAGCATATAGATTTATTTTTGTGTGCATATTTTCTAAGATACTGGCCTGTAATTGAGGATGCACTGAAGCAGGCAGCTTTGGAACGGCATGTCCCCATTCGTCTCCTTGCCAGCTGTGGGAAGGACACAGACCCTGCTATGCTGCCATTCCTGAAATCTCTCGACAGCCTGTACTATCCAGCAGAAAACATCAGCATCGAAGTGGTACATCCCACACTTACAACACTACACCTTCTTAAGATTGCTCCATCTCTTGTTTCTTTTATGATATTCAGGGTTATAAATTCAATAGAAGTACAGGATTATATTTATATATACATATATATGATACATATTTATATGTATATATATGTCTGCATCTGTTCTTTTACTGACTTGAGTGGTATTTCTATTTCCTGGGCTACTGTATGAAGGATGCCCTGGGGTGAAATGCTGATAATTTCCTTTCTCCATATAATGGCTTGAAAATCACAATACTGCCACCAAAACAGCCCTGACCCATTGAGGGGTGAACTCCACTAGAAACACTAGTGTGTGTGTGTATGTGTATTACACACACACACACACAGAGTGGTCTGCCAGAGTACTGAAAAAAATAATAGTTTTTAGTACCCAATTGTCAGATCTATTCCTGCAGTCTCACTTTAAAATCTTTTTCAGAAAGTGTACATCGTGCCGGTGGGAAACCAGACCGACATTCCTTACTCCAGAATAAACCATAATAAATATATGGTGACCGATAAGACGGCATATATTGGTAAGGAGTAATGTTAAGTACATACAAAAATTACATTCTAAACTGCATACAATTCAGTGCTTATCATCATGGCAATTTTGCCATGTTTTTCTAGGCACTTCTAACTGGTCAGCAGACTACTTCGGTTCTACTGCTGGGGTGGGACTGGTAGTCACCCAGGAGAGGTCTCAGTCTGAGCCGGCTGGACCGATTCTACAGGAGCATCTGAGGCTGGTGTTTGAAAGAGACTGGAACTCCCAGTTTGCGGTCAAGCTGTCTGACCTCCAACAAAACCCTGACTGTGCATTTACCAAAGGGCTGTGAACCAGTGGCACCAAGTGTCAGACAACTGCTCCTGAATACACCAAGCAACCCTTACAAATATTTAGATTTTTGTGAAAAAAAAGTGCGTTTATCAACACTTCATAATGATATGGTGCACATACTACATGTAAGCAACCTAGTTTACTGAAAATTTTCAGTTAAATATAAAGCAACACAGGTGATGGTAATAGTCTTTCCTTTGGTCACTGTGATCTGTTATATAATCAATGCTTGTAAGACGGTATCATTTTAAAAAGATTTTGTAAATATTTTTCTGACAATCAATCACCAGTTATGAACTACATATTTTCTCCATCTTATAAACTCATAACGGAATTTTACGTACTGAACCTTTAGACACAATCTGCGCACGTAACTGTTTGTGAACCTGTTTGTAAATCTAAATCTAATTACAAATAAACTCACTGTTGTCCCATAATTCCTTACTTGTCACGGGATCAGATGTTATGGGTTTAAAGGTGAAAGGTCACAGGAAAAGGTTCTGCTTCCGGTTTCCTTACGTGTGTTTCGGAGCGGTGGTGTGTCAGAGTGGGGTTTGCTGTAGTTTTCAAGAGCAGGAAGATTCGGTACAGCGTGCAGAGCTATGGTTCTCTTGGAGAATGACTCGGTAAGATAAATTGAGTTATTTTAAGTATATCGGTTTAACCGTTTTGTGTTCATGATATAATTTTGAAATTGAAATTTCGTTCGTTTGAATGAAGGTCTTAATTGAGCCTTTGAGATTCGAAGCAGGATTTTGCTCTGTAAACGGAAATTACAGTATGCCATTTTAATGAAATGTAAAATGTCAGATGTCATTGGTTGCCGTTGACCTCGCTAGTGAATGCGGACCGTATGTAAAACATTTAATCCGTCATGCTCGGACGTCTTCATAGCGTCTGTAATAGTTTGTGTTTCTAGTGTCTGAGATTGCCTTCGTCGAAAGAAACACTGCCTTTTTAAAATTGTAGGTTTCAGTTCATCTGTACACGAATTTACTTTTATATGAAGGCGGGCCATGATTTGGGAGCATTAAAGTTTTCTGCTTTTAATATGGTATAATGTTTCAACATCTGGCCTTATGCTGTTTCCACATGTCGTTTTGTAATTGTCGTGTCACGCACTTTTAATTAAGATCGGTCATACATAAAGGTAGGAAATGTAACACGAGCGTTCTGGTAGGAAGAATAATCGTATTGATGCAACGCGAACTTTTTAGGGTGTATGTTTTTGCCGTATATTTTTGTGTAAAATATTATGAATCCAGCTGTCATTTTTGGAAGCATGGTATAGAAATAACACGGAGTAACTTTGTTCTTCCCCAGTTCCTAACAGAACTGACGCGGCTATTTCAGAAATGTAGGACGACTGGAAGCGTATATATAACATTAAAGAAATGTAAGTATCATGCAGCCTCTTTTTAAAATAGTTACTGTACTTGGTATGAGTATGCAAGGGGGCTGTGTCTGTCATTTCTTTGCATTTTTGAAAAATGAGAGGGAATAGAATAAGATGTCTCCCAATCACCCTAATTTCTATTTGTCCTTGCAGATGATGGAAGAACAAAACCTGTTCCCAGGAAAGGCAACCCAGACACCTTTGAACCTGCTGATAACAAGTGTCTACTTCGAGCCACAGATGGCAAAAAAAAGATAAGCACGGTGGTAAGTGTTTCTACTGACTTGGGCCAGCAGTTGAGTTGAGGGGTGGAGATTTGGTTGGTTAATATTTTTGCTTTTGTCCCCTTTCAGGTTAGCACCAAAGAAGTAATAAAATTTCAGATGGTGAGTTTGTAGATGCACGTATTTCACTGTATTTCCTATACATAATGAAAAAAGAAGCCTTACTGAAGGCAAAAAGGTAGACTGATTACATAAAGGTGAAGGCTGTTAACCTGAAGGTTGTTAGTTCAAATCCAATCACCCAGCTGCAGCAATTCAGGATTGACCTGCGTGGCTCCAGTACTGATGCTTTTCCACTGGAATGCTAACTGCTGTATTGCACTGTGCCAGGTTCAGTGCATCTCTACTGCATGTTTTACTCCTACCATGCTGTACAGCATCAACTCACCCTACAAAGGAGTAAGACCAGTTAGCACCAAACTGCACTGTTAAGTGAGCTTGACTGTTTCAGTGATGTGATTGCTTAGGGTGTTTCTTTGCTGTACAGTCACCTTTCTTAAGTGAAGCCAGTGTAATTTTTTGGTGATATTCTAAAACCTATGTTCAGTTCAAGATGGAAAGCTTGCTAAACTGGCACAATAAAGAGGTGAGTATGTTTAGCTGTTTGGCCAGAGCTGAAAACACAGCATGACTTGGAAGGGTCAGTCAGAAATGGGAATCGCCATCTTGTCTTGACTGAGGTAGTTGTGCCTTGATTTGTCAAAAGGGCTGCATGCTAGATGTGTGCTGAGCATCAGGTCATGTTTGGAGGTCACTTTGGTAGGATGTGAACTGACTGCTCCCCAACTCTGGCCCAGGCATACTCCAACCTGCTTAGGGCGCACATGGATGGTCTGAAGAAGAAGGACAAGAAGAGCAAAAGCAAGAAGACCAAGGCCACCCAGTGACCAGGGGAACACGCCAAAAGAGTCCACCCACAGCCTCATGCTTCTGCCCTCTCCTAGATCTGCCCCATGTTTTTCACAGCTGCCAATAATTGCAAAGCAAGCCTGACTCTCCTGGCTGGCAGCCCAGCTGGCCCAGAACATAGCTCCTGACGTTATGTGGCATGTCAGTTTCCATACGCTTGCTGGCTGAGACTACAGCTTCCTCAGTGTTTGGTGCTGAATGACAGGCCACACAATCACGATGCTTTAAGGTGTAGGCCTGCTATGTGATGTGCCTCCTGTCTGTTTTTTGTTGTAAAGATAATGCAGAGGCACGACCCACTTTCTGAGGGCCCAGCCTGCTGTACATGGTTTATGGGACTGTCCTTTATTGCCTTGTCAGGCTGCCTGCTTTCTGTATTGGTCTCTCCTATTGGTTCTTGGTGGTTGTCTGCCTTTCCTACACAAAGGCTGGCTGGACCACAGAATGGGAGGTCCCTGACAAAGTACTAACGAGAGATACCTGGCTGTGTTTTGGTTACATTAACACGGTTAAAGTTTTGATGACTGGATTTTTTTTTTTAATTTTTATTTTTCAAATTGCCATGTTTTTTAAATACATTTCATGAAAATTGGAGAATAAAATGTTTAGTTTTTGAGATGAGAAGATCAGCCTACTGCTGTCTATACAATGGGAACATTCTCCCCCTAATCCTCGGGTGTTGTCTTCCCACAATACTGGTTTGGTTTGTTTTTGTTTGACCTTTGTGAAGGGGGGGAATAATAAATTGGTAACTCTGCTGATGTATGTGTCATGTTTATTTCTAGCCATCAATCATAGTTGAAACTCGTGGTGGCAGCTGTTTAACTTCACAGTTTATTGATTTCTATTGGCATATTTCTTTAGGAAGTAAGTACTGGTAACTGGTGCTGTTTGGAGTCCTGCTGCCATCAACCGGTGGAGAGCATTGTGGGTAATCAATAGCGGCCCGAGGGTGGGAGCTGTGACCTGACAGATCTGCTGCCCAATGCGAAGCCAAATGGCTGAGGTTCTACAGAAACTGTGCTGGATGGAGCTGTGTTACTCAACTGGCTGTTGGGTTTATGTTGGGCTCGATCACAAACAAATCGGCTTTCGGGCTGTTCGTTTCTGCATGTATGGTTATATAAATTTTTAATAGCGTTGGATGTTGAACTGTTCGCCAAGTGCTGTTCATACACAATCACAACCAAAGCTACAGAGAGTAGCGATTCTCTACAGACCGTACTGCCTCACTGGAGCTCTGACTGCTTGTGTGTACGTTCGTAGATACGCTAAAGAGCGGCTTGGTGTACGCTTTTGAAATTTAATTAATTCTGTTGTCAAGAGGAAGTAGAGTTTTCATTCAACACAAAACGAAAATGACACACTGAACATGGGTAGGTGGCACATGACATTTGTTGCCAGAGGGCCTTTGTGCTCTCCATGCTCTTTCTAAATGGCGGTGTTGGCCTTCTCGGGTCGTTCCCGTGGAGACGCTGCCAGGCTGTTGCGGATACGCCTCTCCTCTTCCTGGTAACCTTCCGTCATCAGTCTGGAGATGTACAGGAACATGTTCTGTGTGTGGTGGGGGAGGAGGGGTGAGAACGTTTGTGCCCACAAAGGTGTTTTACACTTTGCCCGTGGCAGTGCAGCATCACTGGTTGCCAGAGGTGAGTCTGTCCTATGATTCGTCCTCATAGGACTGCTGTTCATTAATTACACGCACATCTGTACCTCTAGCTAACAACCAGAGTTGCTCACTAATTTGCCTGTCAGTGCCACCCCCTAGCTCGCCTGTTAATCTGTTCGGTAATTAATCTTGCACCTTGGCCTGGTCCAGCTGTGCAGCAGGTTGGCTGTTAGAATACTGACGTGCAGCTCCGGCTCCCCCGTCTGCATGTGTGCCGTCACGTGTCAGCGGTGGCAAAACCGACGTGTTCATGAGAGAGGTGCGGTGAACTTACGGGGTGGCACTTCAATACAAGACCATGTTCCATTGCCTGTGTTCAGCATGGGGATTTTTTACACGCACCATGCCTTGTGATTAAATCACTACACAGTTACTCAAAATATAAAACCCACTTAAACCAGGTCATATCAGAGATTTGAATTGTGATTTCCTGTCACAACATATTTGAATAAAACAAGCATAGAGGCTTTAGATGTTTTTGTGGTTTCAAAAGGCTCACCTTTTGATTGTCATAGAACTACAATTTAAATCTCAATTGCACTTTCCTGCTACTTGTGGCATAATTTTTTTCAAGTGGCAAAAAAATGTACCTTTATCTGCAGTTTTTGTTGGATTGCTTATACATTTTACACTTTTATAACATTTCAACAAAAGCGAAAAATCAAGACATTTGCAATAATTTAAATGCTGTAAATCTGTACCTTCCAAGCCTCCTCCAGGTCTGGAGTCCAATTTTCCTTCAGGATTGGCTGGACAACGCTGATAAACTCCGCCCCCACATACTGAATAATCACAGAGGATTGTCTTGAAGGAGGGCATCAGTCACTGCTGGCAGTTTCACAAGTTAGTATGTAGTGTAGTCACCACTAGAGGGCATAACTAAAGAAAACGCTAACAGCGCTGTCCCCTTGGTTTTAGGTGTGAACTGACATCACCTTCATAGTATTCCACAGTGCCAGTTGGAACTGTGCGGCCGTGACTGGTGTCTTATTCCCAAGTGCTTTTCTGTCCTGGGCAATGAACATGCATGCAGTTTTAAAGTACCTTACACTAAAATTAACTATGCATATTGTGAACATTAGTGTGGCTGATCTCTCACATAACTGGTGCTGCTGGACTGTTTCACCCAGGCAAAGATTTTAAAAGTGTCAGATGTATGAGAGGACAAAACAGGTGGGATAATGTCTCAGACTTTGATATGTTTATTTACTTTTATGACATTGAGGAGCTCTGTCCCCTCAATATAAAACACACTCCTACGCACTTGTACAAGTGACCCCTGACTGACACCACTCTTTATTTCAGTGTAGTGTGTCACACGAAGAACCTAGAAGTGTCCAGGTGTGTTCACGGTCGTGTCTCTGTCCTACCCCGTAATACTTGGGGGGGGCGTTGTAACGATAGTGGCTCCTCCCCAGCTCGATGGCGAGCTCATCCAGGGCCTCCAGTTGGTCCAGTCTGGCCACGCTTTTCTCGATGAAGGACATCACCCTGCAGCGGTACGGGGGGGGGACAGTACTGAGCACGCCACATGCCTGACACAGTCCATGGTCTGTTTCAAACTCGGCCTAGACCGCTGGTTCCCAACCTGGGGTACCTGAGTTTGGAGAGGGAAAAATTATCGTTATTTTCACTGACTAAAAATTCCGATTTTATTTTACGCATTGAAACACATTCCGAGAAGGAGATGTGTAAACTTTACCAGATTGACAAAGGGGTCCAGGACACACAAAAGAGCCCCTGTTTTATATCTTTTCCATGCTGGAGGGCCAAAGCATTCTGTGGTCCCGGGTCCAGACGTTACATGCTTCAACAACATTCCACATTACTCTTTTCAGTTTTCACAGATGGTAGGCCTCTCAGCTCTGTTGAAAAATCTGTTCTGGTATGTCTGCCAGTGTGTGTGTGTGTGTGTGTGCGTGTTTCCTGCACTGCTAGTGCCCCAGTGTGGCAGAGATTTGATGGGTCTGAAACCAACCTCCTTCTGCCAAACGAAGAGGCCCCTGGACTTGCCTGTACACTAACAGAAGTGCCCCTAGGGTGGGTGCGCTTGTAACGCTGCTTATTTTCCCTGTCCTTACAGATGCAACAGCAGGCGGTGTAGATTAACTATACCGCAACATTGTGTGCTTTTTCTTGGGACTGAAATCAAATGTGACAATTCCTTGAAGCTAACGGAACTACTCTCTGACCCACCAATTCTAAAATCCTTTCAGACAACAGACAATGTTTCCATCTTATCCTTTGAAATTATATGTTTACAGGAAAAGAACTGAGTCTTTCCTTTACCTCATGCATCACTGAGAGTTTTTTATTGGCCAGTCTGTACAGCAGACTTAATTCACGTAGTGAATCATCAGTATTTTAACATCAGTCCCTTTTATGTCATTCATATTATTATAATTCAATGGATGTACTTATGTTAAAACGTTTCGAATTTGAATAGCTGCTATATTTGAGATTAAGTTGCTTTCTCATCTACTGTCATTTATCAGACAAGCTTTCTTATTTGGCAAATCAGTACATGTTTTACTTGGCAATGAAACAGTTGCACATAATGTCTGGAAGTTGAATCATGTCAACTGGACGTCTTTCTTCTTGATAGGAACGTTTCACTACTCATCCAAGTAGCTTCTTCAGCCTGAGATGAAATTGGACAGGGACCCCATATTTATCCTCCAGGGTGGTTTCAGTACTCAACTCGGATAGGCTTGTTAGCTGAACAAGGAAGGAATTTCAAGTACCTTCATCTAAAAGAAACAGGACACTGATTTGAAGACAATAATGTGCACATTTTGGATAGAGAGGATAGGTGGTTTGAGAGCAGAGTGAAGGAGTCTATATAGGAAAATTGAAAATCCGTCCCTCAATAGAGCCGGAGGCCTCAGACACAACCTGTCCCCTTTTTTCATGCTGCTCTTGCATCAGTCCCCAGATTAAGACCACTTCACACGTCCACCAGGTCAGACACCCTTAACGACTCTCTTGCATTGACAAAGGGAGCAGGAGTCTGGACCTCTACATCCCTACGACTCTCTGCCATTGTTTAGCTAACGAGCCTATCTAAGTGAGTTGAGTGCTGAAACTAGGCTGCAGGATAAATATGGGGTCCCTGACCAATTTCATCTCAGGCTGAAGAAGCTACTTGGATGAGTGGTGAAACGTTCCTATGAAGAAGAGACGTCCAGTTGACATTATTCAACTTCCAGACAGCTCCACCCGGATGACTGAGAATCTTCATTGACAGTCGCACATAATAAACAAAAGAAATCAATTACAGGTGGATTTATGCTTCAGATACCTCAGTTGGCTTTATTCAGCCTGACCTCAGTGTGAATCATAATAATAATAATAATAATAATAATAATAATAATAATAATAGGTAATATTGGAATATTATTCTTGAATAAAATAGACACGAGGCTGCAGGTTATAATTACTTAAAGTTTAAGTTATCATGGTGCCTTTGACCATGAAAACTCACTCAGCTATGACATTGACTGTGCACCACTGAGACAGATTTGTCACTTGGTTTTCACCCAGAGATGGAAAGTACAGGTGTTAAGAATTGGGGCTGGAGGTGGGAGGTTGCGGGGGGGGGGGTGACCAACCGGAGGCCGTGGACTCGCAGCTCCCTGCTGGTACGCAGCCGCTCCAGGTCCTCCACGTCACGAAACAGGAAGAAGACGTCTTTGCATTCCGGGTGGGTCTCAAACAGCCTGTCGCCGAGAAGGCGGACATTGGTGAGCTAAGATCATGGTTCTGCAGTACTAACTAAATACCCCCCACATATTTCTTATTTACTTCTCTCATATCAGAAACAACCCCCCCCCATTTTGTTCCAAACTAACGATACATCGGTGACTGAAAATTTTAAACTGCTTAGTTTTAGTAGGGAACAAATAATAATAATTTGCATACATGTGACACTGCGCCATTTCTGAACATGTTATTGAAAGGACTAGAAAAAAGACAGAAGCTGTTCAGGGAGCAACTCTCCTAGAGTCTGAGCACGTTAGCACTGCTTTCACGTTATGACATAGCATCCCCATGACGACAAGCTCACCATAACAGAGCAGCATTATTCAGACTTGCAGACCACACTTGTACAAACAGTCTTTTTAAAGATTTGATCAAACGCTTATTCCTAATATTACAGCATTCAATAATGTCTGTGGGGGTCATTAAATACCTAATTGCTTGCTTTTTCAACTGTCGTGTGTTCTTAATAATAAAGATTAGCCCTCTCCTATAGCAAGTGGTTAGGAGCATGGTGACTTTTTTTAAGATGAAAGCTCACACACCTGTGCTTATCAGACACAGCTGATACAAATGGGGAGAAGAAAAGAAAAAAAAAGACCTCTATATGACCCTTCTGACAGCAGAAAGGCCTTGTGGCAGTCAGCATTTCACACTTTATCTTCACCTCTGCACGCCCGTTGATACATTCGCTTTTCCTTATTATTTTGCCGCCATGTTCCTGTTATGTTGCACTACATCAGCAGGCTTTCTCTCTGACCTTTAGTTTCACTCCTCAACTTACACACAATTTACCAAGTTTTTTCATGTGTGGATTTGGTGAGTGTAATTTTTTCTGAATGACTTTTACTCTTCCTCGTTCCTACAGCCACCATGGAGGTAAGGCTCATACACTGCAGGTATGTGTTTGTTCGTAAGCTGTGTTACTAAAACCATTGTGTGTGAGGGCTGCTCTCTCCATGTTCTAAGGCAGCAGGACTACCAGCAGCAGGTTGTGTCTTCTCTGTCCATCCGGCTTTGGTGAGAGTTGTGTTTTAATAAGATTGCTGAATAGCATGTGAAGCATGACACTGTTCGGGAGGCAGAACCCTCAGGCAGTCTGCTAATGTGCGTGAGGGCAGGGGCATGTGGTCTGCTTGGGCCTTGAAAAACGATAAGTTTCTCTCATTGGGGAAAACTGATTGAAAATTTAATCTCTTGTGATTGAAGAGTAGGCGGCTCACCCCTCCAAGCCCCCCCACCCCCTGTGTCCACCCAATTGTCTCAGAAAGGCATCAGGGATGCCGCAGGGTACGCAATCATGGGGGTCACACAGCATCACTGCCAACACACAGGCTTGTCTGTTAGCCGTTCAGGGCAGCTTGTCAAATACAACATCCGTCAAGCCCAGTTTATCTTTCCTTCTTTTGACACAGACATCGACCAAAAAAAAAACAACATCTCTCCCCTGGAGGAGATCAAGGCCTTTGTGTATACTAGGGATTCAATGGTTCCTCGGAAAAAAAGAAACCTTTGAGTTTGGCAACCATGGTTCAGTACACGTAACCGAACTATTGTTCTGACAGTCATGATTAGTCATTTTACTCATAGCGATCTCTACTTTGAATAATTTTTTAAACCAGCTAACGTAGTTGCAAAAATTGATCTAAATTAATTTTCTGTGTGGATATCACCCATGTGAGAGTTACAGTCAATCAAAAGCTAGTTAATGCTTAGCAATTATATTGAATACAAACCACACCAGACTACAAACCGTGTCCCATAAACCGCAATACAAACTGAACTGAGAGACTTTTTGAAGTGCTGCATCCCCAACGTACACCTTTCAAATAGTCTGATGCATTGATGCATTGCAAACATGGTGATTGCATGTTTTCATTGTGACCCTTCATGTCCAGCACTTAGCAGAGAGGAATTACATGACTGCCCCCCCCCCCTTCCCACTGTCAACCCGTGTCTGTTCTTGAAGCATCAACTCTCATTAGAAACAACCGCTCTGAACAGAGAGAGAGAGAGACGGTTACAAGGAGTAATACTTAAAAAAAATCCTAAATCTGTGCTTCCTTTAATAACGCAAAAACCACTAATTGGACTTCTTCCTTGACAGTGCTTTGTGTTTATTCGTACGCGTTTGTTTTCTGGGATGAAATGATGTGAATAAATTACAGGGCACCATCTCAGATGCAAATCGCAGGAGACACACACGCTGCTCTGAGCTCTCTCATAAATTACCAGGTACCATGTCAATATGGTGATCAAAAGGCTTGCTTTAAGAGCACTGTTATGTGCGCCCTCGAGAATTCATAAGTTGATTATGCCAGTGTAGCAGTTTTACCCACAAAATTATAAATGTAAGAGACCATGATGGTGTAGAATGTAATAGTTACAAAGAAGAAAAAAATTTGATACTTGCAAACCAATGGACATTCTGTTTATTAGCTTAAGCAGAGCAACAGGCTGGGATGCAGAAGTCTCCTGGTTCAAATCCCAGCCCAGCCAGGTGTCCTTGAGCAAGACACCCAGCACTAGCTTCCCAAGTGCCATATATGACTGCTCACCCTAGGGGACGGGTTAAATGCAGAGGACAAATTTCTTGTATGTGACAATACATACTTGGCCATAAAACATGATTCCTTCCCTTGCCTGGGATTTTAATATGGATATTATGTTGTAGGTCATTGCCTCGCACACCTTTAAGAACTTTTTATATCTTTAACCGTTGCCCTGTTATCATTAAAACTGTGTCGGATTAAAAAATAATAATAACTGAAATACATTAATTGTACAATGCAGAGTGATGCAACGAACGCATGTTCTTCGTGGAAAGCAGGAAAGGTTAATTCTATGTTTTCTGCCCTCTGTTGGTGAGAGGTAAATATTACCAGCAAACGAAAGGACTCGAAATTAAAAATCGGGCATGGCTTTCGGTGAGTACAACACATAACAGATTTTATAAGATCTTCTCGGTAACATTTGAACCACGAAAAAGTACATTTTATATATAGGGTACTGTATACACAAAATACAGGGTGTTGGCTGTCAGGCACTGCTCTTTAGGGTCTTTTTGAGTGACCACCAAAAACGTGTGTCCACCAGTTCTTCCCAATCCCATCGCATCTATCTACTGTACGCGTTGCCCAGGTGCACGTGACAAGTTCATGATAAGATCAGTTTTTAATTAACACATCAACTTAGTAAACTTGTGATTTTATGTAACAATCAGAATACCATGTATGATAACATACGACCATCTTGCACCCTGGCACTGTTTTGGTATTTGCCCGTGGGTATTAGGATTAGCGAAACACTGAAGACTGTCGGCTGTTATTTTCCCAGCCGTGCGTGGAAACTGAAGGTCCTGTTGAAGCACACGCACTTTCTCTCTTACGTCTCAGTGATGCACGGGCAAAGTTTGCGGCAAATGAACGAGCTGTTGATCTGTCGTGGAACCGATGTTGACATCCAAATCAAAACCATCCACAACCGTCCTCAAATCTGTTCTCTGGCGGTCTGAGATCAGTTTTGATAAGTGTGTCATGCAGCCTACTTTTTGTAGTGTTACAACAATTGCTGCTTTCTTCTTTTCCAGCCATGCACTGTTACCTGCCTGTTCTCAAGCAACGTTGCGGTTATCTGTAAATACTATGTGAACAACTCTTTCAAACGCGAAAAAAACAGGCATTTCGCATAAACATATTAATGCGACGTAAAAGCAATTTGTGGCTCTGGTTGCGAAACGGTATTAACATATATTGCACGTTCGAATTTAATTTCAAAACGTATGACACCACGACAAATTAACAAGCAACAACCCAGAGACGTCCGCATGAGTTTTGCACATGTATAAGCGTCCTTTGATCAGTAACCTATGGTAATTTTACACTTGCCTTGCAGAATACTTCCCATGCAGCGTTGCTGTAGAATAAACTCTTACCTGACAAACATTATAATCCCAACTTTAGCGATATCTTCCTGGATGACCTTCCACGAGCCTCTGATCAGTTCGATTTGCTCCAGGCTCACACGCCCGGCTGTCGGCTCGCTGTCCTTCCCTTGTCTCACCGCCTTTGGCGTTAACCCTAGACCTGATATCGCGCAGCCCATGGTCCGAGTGGTACAGCCGCAGCTGTTTGTGCTCCTTAGTGTCGAAAACGGCAGAAGATGCTGATGGCACAGCTGTACTTCAGGACAGACAGATGCGCTGCTCACAGCCGCTTGACTTGCACGTATGCGCCAGCCGTGAGCGCTTACTTTGAGGATGTAAAGAACACGGCTCCGTAAGACGTCTGTCTTTCATGCGTTTCTTTCGAGAAATTAAACCACTTAAGTTTTTTGAAATGACCAGAACAGTTTAACTGCTCAATATAAGAAAATAAACTGTAACTGTATAATTACGTTGATGTGTAATATGCTCAACAAAAGAACTACTGTTGAGTGTCACTTACTGTTATGGGCTGTACGAACAAACGTTAACCCTGTAGCTGTAGGGACCTTTGAATTATCCCATGATGGGAAGAGAACAGGGGGCGGTGTGGCGGCTCAGCCTCGAGGGTTGTGAGTTCAATTCTGGCTTTTTGCACTGTCTGTGAGGCTTGGATGGGTTTCCTCACAGAGCCCCAAAAACATGCTGGTGACATAAATTGGACAACCTAAATTGCCATTTGTGTGTGTGTGTGTGTGTGTGTGCGCGCGCTCTGCAATGGGTTGACAATTTGTCCATGGAGTCCTGTTCCTTGTGCTCTAGGCTGTCTGGAAGGACCTGGCCCTGACCAATTTGATGCCCTAGGCAGAATTTTAGCTGGTGCTAGGCAGGATTTTAGCTGGTAACTAATTGCTGCAGTGTCACCCCTGTAGATGGACAGCTTCCTTATCATTTGTCTATACATCCTATGTCCAGGGCTGGCTGTGTGTGTGTGTGCAGACTCTAGGCTCACCCACAATGCTACATAAAACATAAACGATCTCATAATAGAACAATAGATGAAATTCATTCATTCATCTTCCATACCTCTTCACCCTGTTAAGGGTCACAGGAAACCTGGAGCCCATCTGAGGAGACATAGGGCACAGGGCAGGGGACACCCAGGGTGGGGCACCAACCCACCACAGGCAATTAGGAGAAACCAGTCAACCTAACCTGCATGTCTTTGGACTATGGGAGGAAACTGGAGAAATCCACCAAGCACAGGGAGAACATGCAAACTCCACACACACACAGACCCAACGCAGCAATCAAACCCCAGGCCTGGAGATGCAAGGCAACTACGCTAACCACCACGCCGCCTCGGCTGGAATTCAGTTAATTTCTTGTTTGGGTTATTTAGTAACAATTTCATTTGTAGATTTAAAAGAACTTGATGAAATGAGAAAACAAAAACTGAAATTGTATATGCTTCCTTGCATTTCTACTTGCTGTTTATTTTTAGTAATGTGCAAACATTTGGTTTTATATGCTAAATGTTTTTTCCTGTATTGTGTGATCATATGGTACTCAATGTTAATTTTGCTCATATCACATTCATACATGTAAATTATAAAGTATTAAACATGGAAAAACTTCTCATTCATGTATTTTATTGGTCCTTGCGTATGGTTTTGCTTTCTTGAGCAAGTCCAGCCCTAGGTGTTTTGATGCCCTAAGCAAAATTTTAAGCCCCCCCCCCCACCCCAATAAAGACACGGCACCCAGGGAACTAGCATTTGATCATCTTACCCAAGGACACACCTGGTAGATGCGTGAGGATTTGAATCAGGAGAATTCTGCATCATAGGCTGATGTTCTACCCATTGAAGAAATTCTGCACGACTATTACTGTACATTATCTAAACATGAGTGGCAAAGAAATTAAACTATTATTACTCAATGAAAAACTATTTATTGGTATTATTCAGTAAGTGGAATCAAATTGCATCGCTTCATGTAAACAGTGAAAGAACAATTCAATCTGCATCCATTTCAAATAAACTGGAGGAATGTGCATGAAATAAATGTGTCACACAGCAAAATCACAGGGCTTAAACACACCTGAGGTTTAAAAAAAAAAAAAAAAAAGTGGAAGAACCAGAACAGTAGTTATAAAAAGCAAAATAAGGAAACTCCTCCAGCGTCTCCCCTAAAATACAAACTGAATATATATTAGACCAATTAGACTATATGGGAGCATGCTCCATATTTCCCTTGATTGCTGGCTTGATTCAGCAAATGGTCAACAAGCAGTAAAGCACTCAGCAAATGTGAAAGCACTGCCAGGGCCTCTGTCCTGAAACTGCGGAAATAATGTTAATGTCCCATCTAACAAAAATTAATTCTACACTAAGACTAAGCACAATGGCAAGATCTCTCTCTGAAGGTCTTCCCACACAGAGAAGAGTGGTAAAATCTCTATGCTGTGTGAGTCCGCTGGTGGTATTTTAGGTGTCCTGAATTAATGCAGCGCTTCCCACAATGGGAACAGCAGTAAGGCCTCTCCCCTGTGTGAATCCTCTCATGTACTTTTAAGTTTGATGAGTAAACGAAGCTCTTCCCACAATGAGAACAGCAGTAAGGCCTCTCCCCTGTGTGAATCCTCTCATGTACTTTTAAGTTTGATGAGTAAACGAAGCTCTTCCCACACTGAGAACAGTGGTAAGGTCTCTCTCCTGTGTGAGTCTGCTGGTGTGACTTTAGGTTTCCTAAGTGATTGAAGCTCTTCCCACACTGGGAACAGTGGTAAGGTCTCTCTCCCGTGTGAATCCGCTGGTGTAATTTTAAGTATTGTAAGGTACATAAGTTCTTCCCACACTGAGAACAGTGGTAAGGCCTCTCTCCTGTGTGAGTCCTCTGATGTGCTTTTAGGCCTCCTGACTGGCTGAAGCTCTTCCCACATTGAGAACAGCAGTAAGGCCTCTCCCCTGTGTGAATCCTCTCATGTAATTTTAACCCCTTTAAATAAACGAAGCTCTTTCCACATTGAGGGCAGCAATAAGGCCTCTCCCCTGTGTGAGTCCGCTCATGCAATTTTAGGCCCTCTAACTGATGGAAGGTCCTCCCACACTGGGAACAGTGGTAACTGATGGTAGGTCCACCTAGTATGTGAATCCACTTGTGTGTCTTTAGGTATCTTAACTGGCTAAAGCTCTTCCCACACTCAGAGCACTGGTGAGCTTTCTGAGGGTCAGTACATGCTTCTTTTACGGAAGGTGGTACATCAGCTGAGGACTGTACCACGCTGGGGTTTGTATAAGTCGACTGATGCTGAGACATGTGGATGGATCCAGCTCTCAGTAGTCTGGCATATTCCTCAGGGTGGGATCTCTTCATGTGCTGTTGGAGGTAAATCTCTGCTGTGTATGACAAATTGCACCGAGTACAGGACAGCACTTGAGACGGTTCATCCATGCTGTACCCTGGTTGAAGGACAAAACCAGAGTAAATACGAGAATGTCAAATACAGAATTAAATTAAAAAGCTGTATACAAAATTACATTAAAACAAACTCCACCTTTGAGAACACCAACACAAAAAAAAAAAAAAAAAAAAAAAAAAGTATATACACATACGATTGAATTTACAGGACTCAGCATGTATCACACATCACCCTTAATGACTACTCATTAAGTACCATACACAGATTCTCAGGCTGTTGCAGATAATGCCCATAGGTGTAGCGGATGATCTGGGCTAAAGGCATAAAGTTGGGAATGGACAGTCAGGAGACATGCCTCCCAGAAGGTTGGGGGGGCTGATTTACTGGTCTTTCCATCCTGTAATTACCTGGATCTTCAGATTTGACACTCAGTTTTCCTCCTCCTCTGTGACTCTCATCAGTACCACACATGAGAACTGGAAAATCCTCTTTCTCCTCAGTCACCTCCTGATATTCCGATTCCTTTTTCACCTCCATTTTAATATTGCACCGTGCTGCACTCTC
The DNA here is from genome assembly GCA_025773905.1 of Chitala chitala. NCBI lineage: Eukaryota > Metazoa > Chordata > Actinopteri > Osteoglossiformes > Notopteridae > Chitala > Chitala chitala. The sequence goes on from JABJVR010022061.1 coordinate 38,207, forward strand.
AGCTGGCTGCAAAAACATGGAGCAGATTAATGAATAATGCATAAAGAGGTCATTATTAACAGTAAATACAGTATACATGTAGGCCTGTGGTTCAGGTATGTTAAATTCCT